>JBBPOJ010000737.1:1646-21220 GCA_038091395.1 Leccinum rimulosum
GCTGCAGGCGGTCGCAAAAATGAAGGATCACGAGCTTCCAGAATGGTTGAGTAAGGGTGCCCGGCAAGAGGTGAACAACGATGTTTGGGAAGAAGAACGGACATGGAGAGACGGCGCCGCGCACAACATTAGGAGCGTGGTTTCGAGATGGCTAGATGAAGACTACGTTCAGAAAGCCATCATCCTGGTGAGTCCTCAATCTTCCAGAAAAACTTCGAAAGGATTTGATTAGCCTTATTCTCGTACTTCAATAGGACCAAACCCCTTCTGACCGATTCGATTCGGGTTCGTTTGAGGCGCAGTTGCTGTCGACGCTCGGTCAATGCCCATCCCTTGCAGAGAAGCACAGCCGCGAGCTCGTTCCCTTCTTCCTATCAATGGCGGCCAATGACGACGCCGTTTCGCGTCTTCCCCGCTCCAAAATGAATGCGTGGCTCACTTTATTCAGCAAGTTCACCAACCCCAAGGCGCTTCATTCCACAGCGACTCTCTTTGCCCTGTACCACACCTTTTTATCCCACCCCGATCGGACGCTACAAACAATAGCGCTCAGCTGCGTGTTTACGTACAAGCCTCCCAACCTCCTGAGGTATGAAGAGATGCTTCGTCGTTTCTTGGATGACACACTATGGCGGGATCAGCTAGCGCACCTCGATTTGACTTCCTTGGATGCCACCGACCGACCAATCGTTGTGGACGTAACTGTTCGTTTACTCTTTGGCATCATGCTTGAGAAGAAGGGACAGTCGAGAGGAGGAGATAGGAGAGCTGCGGTGCTCAGCGCGCTCGGAGCGTGTTCAGAGGACGAGCTCGAACTTCTCGTTGACCTGATGCTGAAACCGATGGGGTCAAGCAGTCGGACGTGGCGAGATGATGGTGATGAATTCGCGTTGGTGGAGGTGCCGGGAAGCGTGTCTCCAAAGCAGCAGGTCGGGTTTTTGAATCTGTTGTGCGAAGTGCTGAAGCATCTCGGGTCAAGGGTGGTGTCGCACTGGCCTGCTCTTCTGGGAACTACTCTGAGCCTCGCCGCGTCCGCGCAGGCTCGACTGAAAGGGTCAAAGCAGACTGAGGTGTCAGATATGGGCAGAGCTAGCGAGGCACAAGAGGAAAAAGAAGAACAGGATGGAGAAGATGTTGACGACGAAGCCCATGAAAACGCTGACGAGGGTTCAATGACGAGGGCAACACGTTCTATTCGACAACTTGCGTTCAGGCGGTTGGCAGACTTTTTCCGCATTCCGGTCTCTTTCGACTACTCGTGTTACCTTCAAGCCTCCTTTGACGCTATTGTTGCACCGCGACTTTCCCTCTTCGACCAAGAGAACACGCAAGCGCCGTCAGCATTGCTCGACGTATTCTATCTGTGGGCGTCCCGACCCGAGTATGCCCTATATCTGGTGGACTACGATGATCGTGTTTTGCCCAAGGTTTTGGATTGCTTAATCGCCACCAATGTCAAGCCTACCGTTCTAAACCACGTCTTTGATATCGTCGACCATTTACTCGCCTTCTCCGATGATGAGACGATCAGAGAGCGTATCGTGAAGCCACATCTCTCGATCTTACTTCAAAATCTCACAATACTTGTCGAACGGACCAAGGGCGACCAACACCTGTCCAGTCCCCTCTCCCAGCGACAGATCAGCGTGTTGTCACAAGTGGCACACCATATCACCGACCCTGCGCAGGCGTCCGTCCTAGTTGGTTTGCTCGCACCGTTGTTGCGCAAGCCATGGAAAGTGGTCCCCGAAAAAACCAAGGTCAACCTGCTGACGATCCTGAATAACTTGTTTACGCTTGTACCCGAGTTGTCGGACCCAGCGTCGCCCACCTTCGGAAGAGTGTACGAACTGCTTTCCCACTTATTCCTTGCATTCCGTACAAACGGCGCTCGGAGCGCGCTCACATCGACGTTCAACCAACTAGCGATTGCCCACCCGAATCTCAAAGATCTCGCGTCCTTATTGGAGTCGCTCAACGCATGTTCTACCAAACGGATGAACGAACCCGATTTTGATCGTCGACTCGCGGCCTTCGCGGCGCTCAACGAGGAGCGCTACATTACTCTCTGTCCTCGCGACTGGTTGCCGGTGTTGTACAACGCACTGCATTTCGTTCAAGACCCGGAAGAGCTCGCGATTCGTAATAATGCTGCGTTCACGCTCCGTCGTTTCATTGGTGTCGTAGCTTCCGACGCTCCATCTGTAGCTGAATCCGAGCTTATTCTTATGCGCAACGTCCTTCCCGCGCTCAAGAACGCACTGCGATCAAAGACGGAGCTCGTCCGCGCCGAAGCCCTGGGCGTCATCGCATACGCCGTGCTCAAATGCGAACGCATTGCGTCGCTTCAGGAGATGCAACCCTTGTTGGCAGGCGCTGACGACGAAGCCAGTTTCTTCAGCAACGTCCACCACGTCCAGATCCACCGACGGACGAGAGCGCTTCGGCGGCTTGGCGAGCAGTGCGAAAAGGGGTATCTGCGAGGCAGAACCCTGATAGATATTTTCGTCCCACTGGTCGAATATTACATCGTTTCGACCGCGTCGATCGACCATTTGCTCGTCGCGGAGGCCATCAATACTCTGGGTCGGATCGCGAAGCAGATCCACTGGTCGGCGTATTATGGTCTGGTTCAGAAATACGTTCGGAGCTCCAAGAACAAGGACGAGACTGTTCGTGTGCATGTCCGCACTCTTGTTTCCTTGCTCGAAAACTTTCATTTTTCGATGGAGGAGGAAGTGGTTCAGGAAACGGACACCGTCGTCGCTGACGATGAGGCAATGGAAGAGCAGGAAATCACGACCGAGATCCAACCACCACCCGTTGTTCCCTCTGTGGACGTCAAAAAGGTGTCCGACGCCGTGAATATGCGTCTCCTCCCAGCGCTGCTCGGATACCTGGAAAACCGAGACGAGAATGAGGACACCCTCCGTATCCCAGTCGCGCTTGGGATCGCCAATGTCGCATTACATCTTCCAGCCAGTTCGAAAGAGGTTCAGATTGGGAAGCTGCTGACGGTTCTGAGTCAGGCGCTGCGTAGCCGGTCTCAAGAGACGCGCGACCTCGTCCGGGAGACGATGTGTCGAATCGTTGTCCTACTAGGCCCTGCATACCTTCCGCTAGCCCTCCGCGAGCTCCGAGGGGCGCTCTTGCGTGGTCCGCAGCTGCACGTGCTCGCATACGTTACGCACGCGTTGCTGACCCATGTCACCTCCCCCGACCGCGCCGACACCACTTTCTTCGACCTCGATGGATGTATTGACGACGTCGCACACGTTGCCTCGGAGGTCGTGTTTGGAGAGTCGGGCAAGGACGTCCAGCATGAGGACTTCAGAACCAAGATGCGTGAGGTCAAGGGGAGCGCGTCGAAGGGACTGGACTGTTTTGCGCTCTCCGCACGCTACGTGCCGCCAAGACGGATCAGCGCGCTTCTGTTGCCGCTGAAATCTGTTATGCAGGTGACGAACTCAGTGAAACCGATGCAGCAGGTAGACGAGGTGCTTCGACGGATCGCGAGCGGACTCAATGCGAATGCGCGCCTTAACCCGCCGGAGCTGTTGGTGCTGTGTCACACACTCGTCAGCCAGAACGCCAAGTTTTTGCAGGAGGTGGAGAGGAAGGCGACGTCGAAAAAAGGCAAAGGACGAAAGGACGACCGCATCGTTCAGACGAAGCGAAAGATCGCCGCCGACAATGATCATTATGCACACAATTCGTATCGGTATGTCGAGTTTCCATGCCTATATGCTCTCTGGACTGATGTACTTTGGGACAAGCTTTGTTTTGTTTGGACTGGATCTGTTTACGACTGCCTACCGACGATCACGTTTCGACCTCCACGATGCGCAGTTGTTGACGAGACTGGAACCGTTCGTGAACTTGATCGGGAACGCACTGTATGCAGAATCCGAGGCGGTCATTGCTGCAGCCCTCAAGGCTGCTCCTTGTATACTCCAGTGTCCCTTGAAGGCTGTTCCCACGTCAGCGCCACTCATATCTCGCCAAATTCTCGACATCATTCGTTCCGTCGGCAGTTCAGAATCCGAGTTGGCGCAGACCGCGTTCAAATCCCTCGCAACGATTCTACGTGAATGTCCGACGTCGAACGTCAAGGAAGAAGACCTGTTGTTCCTACTCGAGCTTCTCGCGCCCGACCTGGAAGAACCGTCTCGGCAAGCGAGCGTGTTCACGCTGCTCCGGGCCATCGTCGCGCGCAAGCTTGTCGTGCCCGAGCTGTACGATCTGATGACGACCGTGTCGTTCATCCTCGTGACCTCGCAGTCGGCTCACACGCGCGAATCTGCGCGTTCGCTCCTCCTCCAGTTCTTGCTCGATTATCCGCACGGTGCGGGCCGTCTGCAGACCACGCTGACGTTCTTTGCGCGGAACCTGTCGTATGAGCACGCGTCGGGCCGGTCAAGCGTGCTCGAGCTACTTCAGGCGCTCGTCAGCAAGTTCGATTTAGGTCTGATGACGAAATATGCCGAGATGCTGTTTGTGGCGCTCGTGCTATGCATGGCCAACGATGCGGAGAAGGCGTGTCGGGTGGCTGCAGCTGGGGTCATTCAGACGTTGGTGCGACGGTTACAGGAAGGAAATGAAAAGCACCAGCAACAGAAGCAGCTACTGCAACGAACAGTGATGGTGCATTTGCACACGTGGGCGACGCAAAAGGACAAGGGGGTGTTGCGAGGTGTCGCGGTGCAGGTCTATGGGCTGGTCGTGGACGCGTTGCAGCGCGCGGCAGCACCTTATCTGGACGTCATTATGGACGATCTCGGAGCGGTCGCGGAGAGCATCTGCGAATCCTTGACGGAGGAGGGTGAGATGGAAATAGATGAGGACGAAGACACGGGGGAGGAACTGGATGGAGAGTGGTATGCGACGTACCAGACGCTGCAAGGCTTGAGCAAGGTGCTGAAGGTGTTTCCTGAGGCGACGACGGAACCTGGAAGGGTGCGATGGACGGCTGTCGTACAGCTACTGGCTTATCCGCATGCATGGGTGCGGAGCGCAGCATGTCGGTTACTGGGAGTTCTCTTTGCGGCGTCCACTACTACGGCGGAGGAGGATGCGAGCAACGGGGTGTTGACACATGTGGGGATGAGGAACGTGGCGGACAAGTTGGCTGCGCTGCTGAAGAGCCCGAATGTGGAGGCTGCCATGGCGTTGCAGGCGGTGAAGAACCTGTTCTTCGTGGGCAAGTGGTTCGCAGCGCGACTGTCAGATGGTGATGAGGGTCACGAAAGTGAAAGTGAAAATGAAAATGAGGAACAAGATGAGGCTGAGGACGATGCCGACGACACGCAAGGGCAAGGTCGATCGGACGCGCTTCCCTGGCTATTCTCCAAGCTCTCTTATCAGGCTCGATCTGCGCAGATCGCGCGACGAAACAAGTCGGCGGCTCCGGTGCGTAACGCCATCTTCCGCGCAAACTCTTCCCCCTGACTGTATATTCTCGACTTACTGCAGGCGAACTGGGCGCTCTCACCGCTCTCAGTGTTGCGGTTCTTTGCGGCGATGACGTTGTTCATGGAAGCAATGCAAGTCGAGCGGTTCTTGCCACACATTCTCACGCCTGCCTACCGTATCACTGAGGAAGACACCATCCGGGATTCGGGGATGGGTGCGTTGTAATTCTCACTCTAGTTGCACGGCCCGTGACGGCTGACCCCTCGATTGATTATTTTAGAGGAATTGAAGACGACGGCGATCGAGCTGCAGGACCTCGTCCAGACAAAAGTGGGCACGACGGTGTTTGCGAACGCGTACAATCGGATTCGACAGGGGGCGGTGAGCGTGCAGCAGGCGCGGCGGGTTGCACGGGTGACCAAGGTATGTCACTGATTTTTTCGTGGGGTTTTTTTTGATCCGCGGTCCACATTGCATTGACATACGTTACGATGCTGTACGTGTTTGCTTACGCTCGTGGCACAGGCGACGACAGATCCTGAGGCGGCTGCAAGACGCAAGTTGGCGAGGAACGCGACGAAAAAAGAGAGCAGGAAACGAAAGAGTAGAACGTTTGCGTGCGTATTTATTTATCTGATAGGTGAGCGATGTCGAGCTCACTTCGAATAGGGAAAGTCGGGGCCGTTTGAAAAGACGGCGGGAAGCTTGAGACTCTCGTAATATCGGGGGCATGTGTGTTTCGCGAGGTGGCTGATCAGTGATGGTATGTTGGACGCGCGGAGATCAATGCATGCGTTGATCGACCCTCGCGACGCGTCGAGCAGGAGGCATGCGATCAATCGGATTATGCGTCTGTGAGTCTTTCGGGTCTGCTGTCGTTATGAGGGTATTTCCGAGGGTCGTGAGGCCCCCTCGTGGCTTGGAGTCTTCTTTCTGTTTCCTCGTATGATCCATTTCGCACCTTTTTCCTTCGATCCGAGTCATGCCTCCCACTGTCACATGCAAAAAAGACACATTGCAAACTCTATGTTTGTCCTTTCGGTAATACCAATATTAAATTGGTGAGGATGACTCGGACCCAGCCTAAGCGAACCATGCATGATGTGCATTGCGAAATCAATTGCGGATAGGCTGAGTCAGTCGGCAAACCAAACGTCATGCAGATACGCGGCCCATCTCAACCGTTGGGTCTCGAGGGTGCTCAGTCAGCGCTCGCTAACATGGCTTAAGAGAAAACAGGCTGCAACTTGTGCAAGTGCCAATTGTGAGTAGCGGCGGCGGGAGCGGCCGTCCGGATGCGGCGCAAATGAGATAAATATAGTGTTAGAGTTGCCTAATTATAGTATTCCAGCGGACAGAAGCCGAGAGTGTGTACGTTAGTGTACGTACGTCAGAGAAAATGCAACACCAATCGTTCCGCGGAATGGAGAATTCTAGCATTACAAAGGTGAAGAGAAAAGAAAAAGAAAGAAAGAGAGCAAGCTATGACACTGTTCAGAGAGTTTGTGAGGATGTAAAACAGGATGATGTTTGTAGGAGAAATCCATTATTGAAATCAAGATATGATGAAACAGGAGGCCGACCACGACCCAGCAGAGAACACAATGGCGGGAGAAGAGAAGCACGGAAGTGGAGTGTTTTACTCAAAGAATGCACGTAACAAGAACACACAAGGGATCCGACGTGAATATGGCGGCGGGATAGCAGGGTGGGCGCCGTCCCATTGCGGGCGGACCCGAAGAGCATGCGGCGAACGAAAGAGCCGGTGGTATGTACAATACATGGCTCGGGAGAGTATGGGGAGGGTATATTTACTTGGGAGAAAGCGGTGGGAGGTCCTTCGGGTGGTAGAGTGACCAGGTGACGCCGTCTGGACAGTAGGCGGGTGGGGGAGGGTCAACAAAGTCGACGGTAGCAGGTGTGACGGGTGTGGTGGGGGTCGGGGGAGCGGTGTCGTCCTTGCCAAAGTAGCTCCCGGCGGAGGTGGGTGAGAGCGGGGATGGACGGTGCTTTTTCTGAGAGGGTTTGCGGTCGAACGGGTTCTCCACTGGACGGGAGAAGGGATCTGGATCAGCAAAGTCCCAGCTACCGTTCTGCTGACGGTGGGAGAGACGGAGAGGC
The DNA here is from genome assembly GCA_038091395.1 of Leccinum rimulosum. Taxonomy (NCBI): domain Eukaryota; kingdom Fungi; phylum Basidiomycota; class Agaricomycetes; order Boletales; family Boletaceae; genus Leccinum; species Leccinum rimulosum. The sequence continues at coordinate 9,180 of JBBPOJ010000737.1, forward strand.
TTGCGAGCTGGCAGGCGTTAGCGATGAAACAAGTTTGGGATGGAAGTACGCGCGTACCGAAAGCGAACTTTGAGGAGGCTTCAGAGGGAGCAAAGGAGGGACGTGAACGAGGGGGAGAAGGCTCGTCTGATTCTGGCTGGGGGACACGACGGAGACGAATGATGAGCCAGACAATGAGCAGGGTCATCAAGATGCCCACGACAGAGACGGTGGCAGCGACTGCAGCGAGGTCTGAGCGAGTTGGATTAGAGTGGACTTGTGGAAGGTTTGAGGCAGCGACTGTTGGCTCTGGGGCTGCATTGTCTGAGAAGGACATCGTCCGATTGAAAGGAGCGAATACAAGAACAAGAAGAAGTTGTGGTCATGTTACAGTCTTAAGCGTCTCGTTTCTTTCCCTTTTCCATCTTAGTCAAGTCGCTCTGGCACCAGCCTTGGCAAAAATCCTCAAACGGTTCCCGTCGCAAAAAACTCGCGACAATTCCGTCATCCAACACTGGATTGACAGTTCAACCATGGACGAAGACGACGGGACCACTTCCATCCCTTGGCGCGAACATATAGCAGACTGGGACATCGCCATCCAGATCGCACACTCCAAACTGCTCTCCACCAGCACAAACATCCGTCTCGATTTTCTTCGCGACGACCTTGCATGGCTCGCCAATCAGGGTAACATTGTCTTCCGTACACTTATGTTTCACTCCTTCGGCTGATAACCCTCTTCCCAGATCTCACGTTCTCACAGATCCTGGATGTCTTCAAACTTCTTACAGAAACGTATCCACGTTATATCGATACCTCATCGCGCGATGCCGTAGAGCACATCGGCATGCATCTCGTCCAAAAAGACGAATCCGTCCGTGGCGCACCGAAGCTCGGAGTCCTCGATCACGTCCTCGGCTGGCTCGCAAACGAGGTAGCGCACATATCCAAACCAGTCCCGAGGTCTGTCCCGCATTTGTCTTCCCTGTCTGTCACATTAAGCTGTCTCCCCAAGTTCTTACGCTGCCCCGGATCTTTTTGTCCTTCTGAACTGGTCCTGTGGCCTTTACACAACCTGTCTCTCCGCGTCTTCTGACTTTGTTTCGTCCGACGCCTGGCGGACCCTCACAACTGTCCTTGCCACCCTCCTCGACCTCCTGGTAAATCCTTCGACACGAACGAAACCCTCCATGCAAAAAAGCGCCCTCGTTCGCACACGCAGGGCACTTCGTTCTGCCCCAGAACGCCTTCATGTTCTCATGTCAACCCTAGTCGCTCACGCAATATCGAGCCAAACACCTCTCATATTCGTAACCCTTCTAAGCACAGCTGTCGATGTCTTGATCCGGCTCAAAGACATCAAGGACCAGTCGCTCAAGCAGATCCCACCCTCCATCAAGGTAAGCAGCTATTGTCCGTCCCCCCTAGGCGCTGCTCGACAATTTTACTCAGGAAGGTATCATCAACCTGTATACCACCCATGTCGTCATGTCCAGGATCCCAGTCCCTGCCCACTCTTCTGTATGTCTGCTCACCGATCCGCGTCAATCTACTCATCGTCTCCAGAACGCACTGTATGACTTTATACATACATCCATCAATCCCGATGACCTTTCTACCTCGATTTTACCGACGATGGAAAAGGCTCTCCTTCGCTCTCCCGAACACTCCCTCAGCGGTAGGTTATCTTGCCTTCCCTGTGCATTCGCCTACTTCATGTCTTGTAGTCATTGCCGACTTTTTGCTCGCATATTCACACCCCCTCAACCTACCTATTCTCAAGAAATTCCTCACCGCCTCTCTTAACTCTGCCAAATCTAGTAACCCCATAGTACGCAAAAATGCCTCGGCACTCTTCAACGTTTTGGTACCAAAGTTCCCAGCAGAGTTTATGGAGACTGCCGTCTCCGAGATGCTGACACTCCCCCTGACCGGAAAGACAACAGGGATCGATCACCGGATAACGCTATATACAATGCTCACGGTGATTCCTAAGCACGACGCCGCCTCGATGACTCTGTCAAAGGCTCTCCCGACGCTGATCGTCAAAGAGACAAACGATGCCGCGACTTCGTTGCTCGTCCGCACCCTTCCCGCACATCTGAACCACCTGCTCGCGTGCAACACGCCCATTCCGGCCGACGTCACAGCGCTCATTGCCAAGGAGATGGGCAGCAGTAAGCCAGTGATAAAGCGGGCCTTTGTGAGCATCGTTGGCGCTGCATTGTGGGATCTCGACGTCACAGATGCAACCAAAGAATTTTCAAAGGCGATCCTCGGTGCATTGGAGGGATGTATCAAGGCAGTAAGTTCGAATCCACTAGGTGCGCCCGCAGGTCCTTTGGAAGGATATGTCGCTTTGGCCATCCTGCTCGGTCCACTTTCCGTTTCTGGCGTCTTTGGTAAGCAATATATATATTTTCAATTTCGGCTGTCACACGTCACATTCATCACTGATATAATCGGCTAACTTTTTGACTTCGAATGACGTTTTTAATTTATATTATTTTTCTATTTTTGTAGATGACATCGCTTCGCGGAGCTTGACCGTGGAAACGCTGACGGGAACGTCCACGAAGCCATCTTTCCTCGTGTGGGACAAGGTCTATCAGAAGCTCAACGACCCCGAAGACGCCCAGTGGCTCCTCCGCGCCGCCGACCTCGCCGTGCCCAAGCTCGAGTCTGAGCTTGTCAAGAATCTGAATCTGAGGTTCGTAGTAGTATATGTGCAAGCGTTGTGGATGTGTTGACTGACGGAGAGACCCTTTGCAGGGTCGCGTTCGGTTCCGTATTTCTCCATCTCGCGATACACACGCCGTTTTCGGACGTGCGAAGAGCGACGACGGCTGTACTCGTGGAATCGGTGACGAAGCGACCAGTGCTTCTGAATGCGGTACTCTGCGATGCCCTGACTGCGTCTCTAAGCAGACCTGTGAATGTTGCGTCGAGCTCGAAAGCGGTGGCGGCTGCTTCGCCAGGGGAGGAACAAGAAAAGCCTGTTGTTGTGGACAAGCAAAGACGGTATGCAGTCTTCGTGCTCGCCTGCGCCAGCTTTGGGGACGGGGATAGGCGGCTGGAAGATGGTGACAAGAGGGCGCGGGAGGAGTTGATTGTAAATTGGGTGGTGTTGGCGCACCACCCTGTGATCTGTGCGTCCCGAATATCGTTCTTCTGACCGTTTTTGTGATGGTTAACAGGTGGTGCGTCCCGGATGCTGTGGATCGAGTTGTGTCAGAGGGCAGGCGTGGATCCGCTCGCGGTCGTAAGTGGACATGTCGATTTGGCGATGAAACGTGTCCTTGAGGCGTCCATGTTAGATCCTAAGGTGCATTTTTATTCTGTTGTTTCGCGATCGCTGAGCTGATGCTCGTCGTTTTGGGTACTCGTTTTTTGTCTACGTGTCCATGTCCGTATCTTTGTCTATGGGTGTATGCGACGCGCAGCTGGGCTTCGCGGAAGCAAGCTACCGTGCAATCGGCACACTGGCGTTTGTCGCCCCGCACGCTGTATTGCCGCGTGTGATGGAACAGCTCCGGGCGGACATCAACGGCAAAAGGTTGATCGCGTTGACGGACGAGGACCTTGCCATTTGGGAGACGCCAGAAGGGACGATGTGCATCAATGGTGAGATCTCGATCGTCGCGTTGTTGTTATTCTTTGGCTGACCCGCTCTGGTCGCACGCTCTTCTTCTCTTCCTTCCACGAATAGTGCTCGCGACGCGAAAAAGGGACGAAGGGCCGAAGAAGGGCAAGGATGCAGACATTGCGCGATGGGAAGCCGAGCTGCGACAAAGCCTGGCGAACAAAAAGTCGTCCAAGTCGGGCGGAGGGCTGTCCAAGGAAGAGCACGCGTTGGTGCAGGCGCAACTCGCGAAAGAGGCCGAGGTCCGGAAGGCCGTCGGTACCATCCGAGCGCAGCTTCTCCGTGGGTTCGCGTTTGTCCGGAGCGTGGTCGAGGGCGGGGGCGAGAGCGTGAGGGATTACGTGAGGCCTCTCGCAGAGTGCTTGCTCGAGGGAGCGATGGGCGGGCAGTGTGCGCGGCTGGTCGGGAATACAGAGCCGTTTGAGACATTTGTCGGCCTGACGCGGTGTTGTTCGGAGCGGTTGGAGGGCTTGCGGAGGTGGGTCGGTGTGGCAATCTTGAGGGCGTTGGAGGTGGGTTGTGTGCCCGAGGAGCAGGCGGCGGAAGGGTTGAGTTGTCAGTCCTCTTTTTCCTCAGTGCTTTTCCTTCTCTGACGGACTGTTTCTATTCGGGATCTCTTTGACGCGACCACTCACCAGCGCTGGTCGTTCGCGTACTGTACAGGCTCCGAACGCTTTCGGAACAGGCGCCGTTCGATGCGGCGACGTTTTCGTTCGCATTCTTCTTACTTGAGTGCGTCGCGCGCAAAGGTGGGATTGGTGTTAGTAAGGAACAGCGGGAGCAGGGCGAGGATGAGGTTCTGGAGCAGATCGCGCTTGCATTGGACGTAATCAAGTTTCATCGGAGCGAGTGTACGTCTTATTCACTCACTTTCATCTTGCCCGCTCTCTGACCCATTCACAGTTTTAGAGTCCGCCTTTCCTCGCAAGACGACGCTCGAACATGTGCTACATGTAGTGCGAACGCAACCGCGACTGAGCAAAGATGCGTCCTCACTTCTGATCGATCTCGGCGAGGCAATCCAGGCGAACGCGACACGGGAAGAGGTAGGAGTGTTGATCGAGGGGACACTCCTCTCGGAGACATACGCTCGAAATTCGTGTTTGCAAGCGCTTCAGGTGAGTTGAGTGAACGGGGGATTCTTGCTTGCTTTCTGACGATCGGTGTTGGGGCGATGGGCAACAGTCATTTGATCTCACAGATTTGGACTGGTCGCCTGAGCTCTGGGTCGCCTGCCACGACGAAGACGAGCAGAATGCGCGATTGGCTAGTCACTTGTGGGAGGATAACGGGCTGGACGCGGCCGAGGGGTTCCTGGAAGATATGCTTGCATTCCTGGGTGAGTCAGGTCGTTCATTTTGCTCACTATTTTTACGACGTTTTGGTTAGGTCACGAAACGGCGTATGTGAGGACCAGTGCGGCGACTGCGATTGCGGATGCCGTCGAGCATCATCCACAGACAGGCCATGAGACGATCGTTACGCTACAGGCGCTGTATCGAGAAAAGGTGAGGTATCCCATTATATTTTCAAGGTGATCTCCTGACGTGTCTCGTCCTTCCCTGCCATGTGCCCAGGCCAAAATTCTTGCCCCCGAATTTGATCAATACGTGAGTGTTGTTCACCCTATTCGCTGACTGAGAGATCTCAGATGTATATACATAGGGAATGGTCATCGAGACAAGTTTGGATCGCAGTGATCCGTGGCCCACGCGCATTGCAATCTCCATGGCCTTTGGCCGGCTCGCACCGTCGTTCCCCGAGAAGCAGGTGGAACCATTCTTCAAGTTCCTCATTCAAGACGAGGCGCTGGGCGATCGGTCACCCGAAGTACGACGCGAGATGTTGCAGGCTGGCGCTGCCGTCATTGACCATCACGGGGCGTCCCAACTGGCTGGACTGTTGTCCACTTTCGAGACACACCTAGCTGGGCCAAGTCCGGCCAACGAGACAGGTGACCAGATCAAAGAGGCAGTGGTAATTCTGTTCGGCCGTGCGGCGCGACATCTCGCCGCTTCTGATCCTCGTATCTCTGGCATCGTGGACCGCCTGGTGGAGGCGCTCCAGACGCCGTCGGAGCAGGTGCAAATGGCCGTGTCGGATTGTCTTGTGCCACTGGTTACGCTGATGGGCGAGGATCGAAGCGGGCTGTTGATCGATCAGCTATTCAAGACACTTTTCGATGCACCCAAGTATGCTGCGCGGCGCGGTGCGGCTTACGGGTTAGCGGGCGCCATCAAGGGGCTTGGGATCGGTGCGATGAAGCGGCATAATGTGATGGAACGACTGCACGTCGCCACCGAGGAGAAGAAACGGTTCGAACTGCGCCAGGGGGCTATGTTCGCGTTCGAGACGCTGTCTTCGACACTGAGGCGGCTGTTCGAGCCGTACATCACTTTTATCTTACCGTTGCTGCTCACAGCGTTTGGTGACGGCACGGCGGATGTACGTGAAGCTGCGCAGGAGGCCGCGCGCGCGATTATGGGCAACATGTCAGGTTACGGCGTCAAACTCATCTTGCCGTCGCTGTTATCTGGGCTGGACGAGAAGCAGTGGCGGTCGAAGAAGGGATCGATCGAGCTGTTGGGTATGATGGCCTACTGTTCTCCGCGGCAGCTCTCGCTTTCGCTCCCGATCGTCATACCGCGTCTGACGGGCGTGCTGACGGACACGCATGCGCAGGTCAAGGTGTCTGCGAACAAGAGCTTGAAGCAGTTTGGGGAGGTGATCAGTAATCCGGAGATTCAAGCGTTGGTGCCGACGTTGCTCAAGGCGCTCGTGGATCCGGCCAAGACGACGAACGCATTGTCGGCGTTGCTCAAGACATCGTTTATGCATTACATTGATCATTCGTCGTTGGCTCTGGTATGTATCGTAGTTTGTCTGAGTCGCTGAAACTGACGTTCTTAGGTCATTCCGATTATCGAACGAGGACTGAGAGAGCGCGGGGCGGAGGCCAAGAAAAGGGCGGCTCAGATCGTGGGTAACTTGGCATCGCTGACGGATTCAAAGGACTTTGTTCCTTACCTGTCGAGTCTGGTGCCCATGGTGCATGTCGTATTGATTGACCCGGTCCCGGAGGCGCGTGCTACAGCTGCCAAGACCCTCGGAACGCTCGTGGAGCGACTTGGGGAGATACATTTCCCAGATCTCGTGCCTGCTCTGCTGAGGACGCTCAAGACGGAGACGTCCGGCGTCGATCGACAAGGTGCCGCGCAGGGTTTGAGCGAAGTGCTTTCAGGACTGGGCATGGAGCGTCTCGAAGGATTGTTGCCGGACATCATTGCAAATGCGCAGTCTCCTCGGAGCACGGTGCGGGAAGGCTTCATGTCGTTGCTCGTGTACTTGCCTGCGACGTTCGGGAACCGGTTCCAGCCGCACCTGCCCAAGATTGTTGCGCCGATCCTTGGGGGGCTTTCAGACACGGAGGAGTACGTGAGGGAGGCGGCGATGCGGGCTGGGAGGATGATTGTGACTAATTACTCGAGCAAGGCGATCGATTTGTTGTTACCTGAGCTAGAGCAGGGGATGTTTGATCCCGGGTGGCGCATCAGGGTGCTTTTTTGTGCTTTTTTGCTTTCGTGTTGTGTACTAATGTCATTTTCAGCAATCCTCGATCACGTTGGTGGGAGAGCTGTTATTCAAGGTGTCTGGGATTAGCAGCAAGCTCGAGGCTGGTGCTGGGGACGAGGACGAGGTGGCCGAGGCTACCGTGGCTGAGTCTTCGCGTCGGGCGTTGACGGAGGTGCTAGGCGCTGAGCGACGGGACCGCATTCTGTCCGCGTTGTACTTGGCGAGACAAGACACCGTCAATGTCGTTCGTCAGTCCTCGATTCATATCTGGAAGGCGTTGGTGCACAACACGCCTAGAATGGGTACGTTTGGAACGAGTATTAGCCACAATATTCTAATCCCTTATTTCTCATCCCTAGTTCGTGAGATTCTGCCTGAATTGGTTGTTCAACTGGTCAAGTTGTGTTCGAGCGACGAGTATGAGCAGCAAGAGGTCAGTGCCATATTCTCTCCGTGTTTGTGTTTGTTTTTCATCCCGTGTGTCATGTAGACTGCGACGCGTACGACCACCGAACTTTGTCGCAAGTTTGGTGAAAAGATAGTGGGCGAGGTCGTTTCGAATCTGCAGCATACGCTCGCGTCGCCTGATGCGCGCACTCGTCAAGGCGTTTGCCTCATGCTGTCGGACGTCATGTACGTCATTTCCTTTTCTCGACTCCCTGGTACCGTTTACCATTTTGTCGTGAACAGGGAGAGTACGACTGATACGCAGCGCGAGGGACGTGAAACCGAAATTATCAACATGGTTCGGAGCTCACTTGTCGACGACGACGCGACCGTCAGGACGGCGGCAGCGAAGGCCTTTGACACGCTTCAAGAGCATATTGGGGCCAAAGCTATCGATCAGACGATACCGACGTTACTGGAGGCTCTCCGTCAGCCTGGAGAGAGCTCTGGAACTGCCCTTCAGGCTCTCCGGGAGGTCATGTCGGTGAGTAATTGGCTCCTCTGCGCGCGAGAGGGAAATTTGAATTAGCGTGCGTGTCTTCTAACTAGGTTCGGGCGGCAACGGTGTTCCCTGTCTTGATTCCTACATTGATTTCTTCCCCGATGACGGCGTTCAACGCGCGCGCCCTCGCTGCGCTCGTCACTGTGGCTGGTAATGCGTTGAGCAAGCGTCTGACGGTCATCTTGAGCGCCTTGATTAAGGTTCTTGAGGAAGAAAAGGGCGAAGAGCTGCTTGTAGCTTTGGATGAGGCTTTGCGTGCGCTGCTAGGATCGATAGGAGATCTGGAAGGGTTGAACACATTGATGTTACTACTGCTCGGATGGTAAGCGCATTCCTTTTTGTTCTCTCACAGCATGTCGTTTGATTTGGATTGCACAGGACGAAGAACGACTCACCGACGAGACGTGCTAGGGCTTGCGATTTACTCACCATGTTCTGCGAGGAGTCTAAGCTCGATACATCGATATACCGGGTAGACTGGGTCCGCCAATTGATCTCCCTGTTTGACGACCCCGAAGTCGACGTCCACACCGCTGCATGGAAAGCGTTTGACACCTTCGTCAAGTCTGTTCCCAAGGACGAACTAGAAGCGTTGGTCGTCCCTCTTCGTCGGACTATTGAAAGCACGGGCGCTCCGGGACGGACTGTGCCCGGGTTCAGCCTTCCAAAGGGTGTGGCGCCCGCCGTGCCGATCATCATTGCAGGGCTCACCACGGGAAGCAACGAACAGCGCGAAAATGCCGCCTATGCGATTGGAGACCTCGTCGAGCGCACCGACGAATCTGCCATCAAGCCATTCGTCGTTCCCTTCACTGGTCCTCTCATTCGTGTTGCCACGCAAGCGTCGACTTATCCGCCTGGCGTCAAGACTGCGATCCTGTCTGCACTTGCTACGATGCTGGAGCGGATACCGAACCACGTCAAGCCGTTCTTCCCGCAGCTTCAGCGGACGTTTGTCAAGTCCGTCAGCGATACGTCCAGCATCATGGTGCGCACACGTGCTGCGGACGCGCTCGGCATTCTGATGCGCAGTCAACCGCGTGTGGATCCGGTGGTGACGGAACTCGTCGCGGGTGCGCGAGGGAGCGAGGAGGAGATTGCGGCGAGCTATGTGTTGACGTTGTCGAATGTCGTGCGCAGCGCGGCGGTGCACGGCGGGGTTGGCGACAAGGTTGGGGAGACATGTGTCGCGTTGGTCCACGAAGCGTTCCGTGAGACGCACGAAGGTAGGGCGAGCAAGTATGCCGTTGCGGATAGCGAACTAATGCTTGGCATGCTTGGACAGATCACTACATACAAGCGATGGCGAGCCTCGTATCGTCCTTGTCAACGAACCCGCAATCACTCAAGTCGGTCGTCAGGTAAGCAAAACCGGCTCTCTGGGATATATGACGGTAGTCATCTTCACGTTTTCATCAGTGCCTACCTTGTCTCTGGAACACCTCCATCGGCGTTGGCATCACATACCACTCTTGCGATCCTGCAACCCGATGATGAAGATGAACGAGTGCGACCCGGAGAAACGCTGTTTGAGAAACTAGGGGTGTTGCGCAGCGTGGCACTCAAGGTGAAGGAAAGCGTGGCGAACGAACGGCCTGCGATCTCACGCCCGGCGAGAGATGCACGGGAGATTTTGAAAGAGATGGCGGCGGATGGGGAGGAGAGCTTGGTAGGGATATTCTGAGTTCACTCGGATGCGGGTCCGACGTGTGTGACCATGGATGTATCAGCGCTGGGCTGTCTATCATGACAACTGAATAAAAGTCTTTGTTCCAGTACCCTCGACAAGATCGACAAGTAAGTAACGCGCATCTGATGCGTGATCTGTTTCAGTTTCGTGCTATGTAGAATCCATTCCAAGCAGGCTTAATGTAGTACACAAAGTATCCGCCCCGCTGGATCAACAAATTGCCGCGTTCAACACAATCTACGCACTCTCAAGGTTCTAGCTAGCTCTATAGCTGAGACCTAAATTTAGCGACGGCGTTATCTTCGTACTTCCCTTTCTGCTTGTCCTCCAGTAACTTCTGGGACCACCACACATCTGACTCGCCCGTATCTTTCCACTGTTCCTCATCTGTATCTTCATTTCGAATGAAAGCACACCCGAAATCGATCAGAACAACCCGCACGGGCTGTTCCGGTGGTGTGAAATGTATATTGGTCAACGTGATATCGTTGTGGATAACGCCACGCAAAGGGAAGCTTCCGATGGCCGAGGCCGTTTGGGCGCAGAGATCTGGGGTAATTGCAGCGGGAGGGATGTTGAGAAGGTTGACGGAGGGTATGTATTCGAGAACAAGCGCGGGAGGCTGAATCGCCCGTTTATCCGGTGGTAGGAACTGGCCTGCAAGGATGAGACGTGGAATGACAGAGCCTTGAAGGTCATTCAAACGTTTATATGCTGTGACCTCCGTATTGTAACAACGTATCATGAGGCGGTAAAAATGCTCCTCCCAGAAGGAATAGTGGGTGGATAGGGCCTCCGAGTCTCCACTGAGTTCTTCGATCTCAACAGAGTAAATTATCTCCATTAATTCTTCGTCGGAGAGCTTTAGGTTCTCGGGGCGAGCCATTGCAGCTGCCTCTTCGTAAACGAGATTCCATGGGTACGATGGTTTCTCAGCAATCCTCTCATCTAGAAAGCGAGGATCGAATATCTTGATTACTACCTGCTCAGCGTTCTCCACCACTGGCACGTCAGGTTTCGCGAGTACGACGATGCTTTTCGTGACTGGTGTGGAGAGTTTACAGATGGTGAAGTTGACTTCACGACCATCGAGGGATTTCAGCAAAAGCTTTTGTCCCGGAAAGAATAGTTCGAGAGCATTGTCATCGGCGCCCCTATTAGAAAACCTAGATTTGAATTAGTAAACCAAAAGAACGTAGCAAAGTTTTCAATTTCTGCAGGTGCTTACCTTGTTGGATCGTTGCACATAATATCTTTGCCATGCGGTGGAGATGCCCCGAGCCTGGCAAGTTGTGCTCACGAGGTGATGGTAGATACTAGTAAGAGGCTATACACTAGCAGGCTGCTGACTCAGTAAAGTTACAGCCACCTACTAAAACCCCTAAGTCCGATCGCCGGCACTCGGATGTTCATGTATTATCGACGAGCGCTTCCTAATCCTACCCTACACTCTACTGTGCATTTCGAGCACGAGTGCATTACTGCAAAGCGATTTTGCGACATTGGGTACGTTGTACTATTTCTTGCCTCTTTCATATCACTGCTGTTTGTCTTTCTTCCGACAATCGATACTATGGCATGCTGATGTTTTTATCTTTGAAACGCATACTAGTATCACAGACCTCGCGACAGCTTGACTTACCTGTGCGGATCCGGGCCCGGGAGCAGAACCTTTACACGTAGGCTGGCGTACAGCACCGCAAACATGGCAACCGTTGTTTCGTTTATCCTCAAACAAACCATGAAAAGGATATATAGTACACGGAGAAGGTACTTATGAAAAATAGCTGTCATCGGCTCGTACATGCCAAATACGGCAGACAAGCCGCAGCAACATTGGACCGATCACCAGCTGGCAGGAGAGAACGATTAACTTCAACCACCATGGGACGGCTCCTCTCATCGCCGCTGCTTGGAGCAAAGAAAACAAACTCCCGGGTGGCACTACCGCACCCAAAAAAGAACCTTGCAACCAAGAGGCGATTGAAGCTACAGCAAACGTATCAGTGTGCTTCAAATTTGGAATGGTGAGACAGTAGGGTCTGGGGTTTTTCTGACCTTTGGCAGGTCCCGAGAGTGCGAAGCCGAGCGGACGAAGTAAAGAGGCGAGCACCCATGATTGCGGGATGAGCGTCCCACCGACGGAGGATGCGAGGTTTGTGAGGTAGGGATATCGTCCACGCATTTCGCCTGGTCGTAGTATC
>JBBPOJ010000738.1:0-21219 GCA_038091395.1 Leccinum rimulosum
CCCGCCTTGCCGCACTCGCACAGAGCGGCAGGCCCACCATCCGTCTGCTCTTCCACACCTCCAAAAAGGCGACCAGCAAGTCGTGTGTGATCCGCAGAAGGCTTCGCTGCAAGATAGCCGCCGCCATCCGACTCGTCGTCGATCACCACGCCGACGCCGTAACATCTGGCCAGCCGGCAGCCTCGGACTTGTCACATCCACCTCTCAAACTAGTCTCGCGCACTCATGAGCGGCTCGTCTTGCAAGGTCATTTTCTTGTCTGACCAACCATTTCGATCACTCATACATATCTAGATTGGACGTACGTCGTCACACCCGACCTCACCACATACAAAGCACCGCTCCCCAGTCTCGTTCAAGCGGCTCGTAAAGCTCTTCTCAGCTTGAACCGCCAAGCAGCGCGTTTGCAGTCTTCGTGGCTACCCAAAGCCAAAGCATGCTCAGGTCAGACGCTACCTGTCGATGCAACACGGGTCCCTACGTCGGAATCTGGGCCTCGAATGCTTCGTCGCCCGTATGCCCTTCCACGAATTTCAGAGTCCCCGCGTGCACCCCTGAAGCCTGCCCAGCACGACAATATATCCACCCGCTTGTTTTCGCGTCGACCCGTCGTATTGCCGCACGAGAAACCTCCAGTCAAGGAATGAGAATGTTGATCGACACGATGTTGTTGTATCCTCAGCTTCATGGCACTCAGTCCGTCATATCTCCTGGAGCCGAGTTGACGTACGAGTAAGTTGGGAATGCTGCTCCCTTCTCCCCGCGAGCTTATACTTATTTCGGCATTTTTACTAGCAATACACCATTCATATCCGCTGACGGGGCGTTGTATGTTCGGCTTGAGGCGCGACTGGGGAAGCTGGATGGGGCAGATTGCGTCATATGCTGACGACGGTGGGGGGCGAGTGCCAAAGCCCATCGGGTCCACTGTTTCGTCCATGTGCTGGGCCAATAAAAGTTAGTTCAGGTTGGCTTGATACATAGGCTAACACAGCATATATGCGGAATACTGAGGTTGCAACGTGCCATCCACAGAAGTAAGAGGCGTGCTGAAACTCTGCGAGCCTTACTTGCTTTTATTCTAGATTTCGTCGTGTCTCTTATCATCATAGTGTCTGCTGTGTCTATTTCTCGAGGAACTCATCTGCGCACCGTAGTCATGCGTTGTCCTCCGCAGACCATAACGACGAGAGAGTGGCTTCGTGGAACGAGGGTATTACATTCGAAGAATTCGACGTACAGCAACTTCTCATGCACGATACTGATGTTGTGAGACAGGTTCCCGTATGATGCGGACCTTGGCCGTTTCCCGAGCCTCGCTTCCGGCGTGCGTTGATGCGACATAAGTATACTAAGTTAGCTAGGATGCCATTGGCACCCTTGATACTCCTCGAGATTTGCATCCGGTGCATCCCACTAGTGCAAGGTGCCTAAGACCGCAACCTCTTGAAAGGGCGTTCCAAATCATAATCCATTGCTGGCGCTCCGGTATGAGAGTCAGAATTAGATGGTACTGATGTCATTGAGAAAAACCACGCGCTGGAGAACAAAAGTAGACTTACTTGTCGAGTGCAGGAATGACTGAGCCGCTGGAGAAGGCGATCTATCTTGTGAAGCGCTGTATAAGAACGCGATCAAAACTGATACACAATCTCGGACTGAAGGTACTCACGTTTCAGAGATCACAAAATCTGGTCTTGGAGTGATGCACATGTCTTAGCGTGACTGCGACATAGGAACATAACCAAACAACTACATACCTGTCAGTGATCACAGCGAAACCTGGAGTTGGTGTTGGGCTCGGAGTCGACGAAGACTCGTCCATGATGGAGTCAGTGTGCCAAGAGTTGAACTCCCCCCAATCGTAGAGAGAACGGGAAAGTGGACAACTACTCAAAAACTGTTTGATCGTGGAGATTATCGTCTCTGTGGCAGGTCTCTCCGCTTCCGGTGACCAGCAATATTGAATGAGATCCCAATGCGAGTCATCTATCGCCCGAGATGCCGGTCGCCCTGGTTTTTTCCCCCTTGCCAGCCGTAAGACAACAGCGGCGTCTTCCCGAACTTCCGACCACGGTTGTCTACCAGAAAATACCTGCAGATATAAGAAGAGGACTTTTTCGTGCCGAATGGATATGAACTTGCCTGGAGGGAGATACAGCCAAAAGAGTATATATCGCTCCTGGTGGTGCGGGTGAACGACTCCTCCGGATCGACCTGCTCGGGCGCAATCCACCGCAAGGCTCCTCCTGAACGTGTAGTGGATCTCTGGAGATAGCTCAGTGCTTCGGGAATGTTCCCAATTAGGGAAGAATATCCAAAATCAACTAGACGTGGCTTATAATCTGCGTCGATAAGCACATTGTTCTGTCGTCTATTGAGATCATAATGGCACCGATGCTTTTGTGACTCACGCTATTCAGGTCACCATGGACGATTTCATAAGAATGCACTACGGTGTGTTAATTGACAAGCTTTTGAAGATGGTAGTAGAGACCCACGATAGTTCAGGCCATTGGAAATATCCAGGAGCTACTTACAGAGTTAGACGACACATAAATGACCAACATAAGGTAAACGCACGAATCGGAGTCGCTGTACCTCGTCAAGACGGTCATCATACTTTGTCAAGAATTCATGAAGAGATCCGTTGGGCATCCACAGCGACACTAAGGACATGGAGCCCTCCAACCCGAATCCATACGCAATACCTAGGAAGGGAACGACATTGATATGGTTCAGTCTCTTCCAAATCCCAAGTTCCCTGCGGAGCATCTGCAGGACTATTCAGACCGGGTTTTCACTACAAGCATAGCCTATTACCTTGAGGGATCGATTGTCTCCTTCCATCGTATACCTGAATCGAAAAGCCTTCACTGCAGCCTGAAAAAGTAATTCATTACGGTCAACCAGGAATGAAACGATGCGCCAAACCTGTTTTTGTGTGGATCCATCATACAGCCAACATTTGTACACGTCGCCGAAGCCCCCTCCGGCTGAATATTGATTTCCGATTCTAACTAGATCTTCTGTGAGGTTTGGTGGCGGGGGAACTTGAGTGCTGATAAAGTCAAATTTTTGAACCGAGAAGACATGTCAGACAATCACGCCACAGAGTGATGAGAAGACATACTGCAGGCATGATGCTTGAGAGGGTCGTGGAGGTGCTGGGGATGGAGTGGAATGCGAACTTTGAGGTGCCAATTGCACGCTGACTGCCGCAGCTATCTGAAGGGAAATATAAGCGACTCGATGAATGTCCCTCGTTGGAAAGTACATACAACTAATGATGGGTGAGAATCCTGTGGTCGTTCTATGGATGGAAGGGGTGCAACGAGTAAGTCAACATTGCTGTCAGACTGGGATTCGACAAGTTCTTTCTGGTGTAACTTCGGACGTCAGGACACGGCCCAGATGACAATGTCATCTCAAAATGCATATACTTACATCTTTAAGGAATGATGGTGGCAGGATACCATGTAGATTGCGGAGCATGACCGTCCAGTGATCCGCAATCACCATATCGTAGTTTGCAGAGATGGCCATGCACATGACTTTATCGGGATGGTCAATAACAGGGCCAATTTGTTGATGTGTCGTGGTGTCCCAGAATGAGACCGATGAACTGGTAGAGACAGCAATGCAAGCATCATCACATGCTAGTGTGATGCACCTTGGATATTCGCAGTGAATTGACCATTGTGAGAGCATTGTCCTGGAGGACACGTCGAGGCAGTGAATTTCGCCATTCCAAGATATGGCAAAGAGTTTCTTTCCATCACCCGTCCAGGCGAGGGATCCGTTGAATAGCGAGGGGACTCCGATTGGAAATGCTGCGAGGAGAGTGCCATCGAGACTGTCGTAAATCCGGACGGACTCGCGCCCGAACGCTGCAGTTGCGATGAATTGGCCGTCCGGAGAGAATTTGACTGCGCCCACCCAGTCGTCGTGTTCCAAAGGCCCGAGCAGTCGCTTCCCCGTGGGAAACGACCAGACACTGACCATCTCGTCAATCGATCCAGTCGCGAATGTCGTCCCATCAGGGGAGACATCCATCGCAATCACATTCTTGTCGTGTGTTTCGAACTCGTTCACCTTTTCGAAGTTCGTCGTATTCCACACGACAACTTGACCACTCCCCGTCCCAGCCATCACCCACTTGCCGTCCCGCGAGACGTCAAGATCGTGCACCTTGCTTCCAGCATCCATTGGCATTCCTACCTCCATGCCATCTTCGACTCGCCATCGTCGAATCTTCCCTTCCCCGCTTCCGCTCACGAACTGCTTCCCGTCCGGGAGAAATGCAACCGAAAGCAGAAAATCAGAATGCTTGAGTTGGATCGGGAGTCTGCCGGTGTCTTCGTTTGTTTCTGCGTCACCATCAATATTCCGCTTTCAAGTAACCTCATTTTCATCACCTTCGATAGACATTGCTCCGGTATAACAGATGAACGTCGAACTAGCCTTCAGAATGGACTCTCGTTAATGTTGTCAACCAAATGTCTTGTCGACGTGCTCACCGCACGTGTTCTTCTACTATGCAATCGTCTAGCGTTGAGCGGTGGGAAGAAGGTACCTGCAATCGACTCATTAATGCCGCCAGCAGGCTGTGTACTTGGCGCTTGCATTCCTCCTTGCTACTAGGCCCCATCACAGTCAAAGTCCCCCACGACGTCCACGGCTCCACGAAACTTAGTACGAGAACATTACACAACCCACCCTGTCCTAAATACTACCAGACCTTTTTCTTCTCACAACTTCCCACTAGTCCGCCGCTCCCATCATTCTCGATCTCCTCGATAAACGCCTTCGGGTTCGGCTCCCGCCCTAAAAAGTCCTACATCCACGTCGTTAACCCACATTCGCCCACGACACCCTCGACATCCCTTGAGCGAATCCATATCGTCCCGGTTCCCGCCCACGAGTAAAATCTTGTCGCGGTACAACTTCCCGAGCTCGGGATCCAGCGGTGCTTTCTTGAACACCGTCTCGTACATGCCCTGCGCGAACACGAGCGAGTACGTGTACCTACATGAGACGTGGTCAAAAAAGGGGGGTAGAGGGGGAAAACCGTCAGAAGAGAGGAGGAGCACTCACCCATAGTACCCAGCATCGTATCCACCAACGATGTGTCCAAACGTGGCCTGCCCAGGTTTGTACTCGGCCCCCTGGACGAGTGAAATTTGTTGTCTCAGATCATTCCAGAGCTTAGTGTAATCCGTGTTCTCCTCTGGCAGGCTATTGTCGTGCACCTTGAGATCGAAATTCGCAAAGAACAGTTGACGGAGGTAGAACAACCCGACGTTGACGTAGCGACTGCAAGCCTAGGTCAGGGAGACGTTCAGACGCAAACTCGATCCGACTGGCCTGTCGATGATCTTCGTGATCAGATCGTCCGACAGAGGCTCTTGCGTCTTGTAATGACTGGTCATCTTTTTCAAAACTTTGGGCTCCCAGCACCTAGGACAAAATTTTAGCCACGCTCGGTAGTCCGAACACCCCAACTAACCAATTCTCGAGCATCTGAGACGGCGCCTCCACGAAATCCCGCGCGACCGCCGTCCCGTGGAATCGAGCATACCTCGCCGACTCAACAGTCCGTGGAATACGTGTCCCATCTCGTGGAAGAACGTCGTGACATCGTCATGCCGCATCAGCGCAGGTCGCTCTGGCGTCGACTTCGCCAAGTTCGCCACCATGGCCGTCAGCGGGTAGTGTCACTTCCCGTTGGCGAGCTCGTAGCCTGTCAAGAGACCCCACACGGCGGCGTGCGAGTATTTGCCATCTAGAGATGTTCGCACGTGAACACGCGTTCAATAAAGGTCTCGGTCAGAACGCCTACCACAAGTGAACAAGTCAAGGTAACAATGCCCAACGAAACCCGATTCATCCTTGGCTCCCTTTTCCCAAACTGCAAACTGTTGGACCTCTACATGGACGTCAGAAAGCAGGCTCGCAGGATATTGCAAACAACTGACCGGGGTGCCAGACATCCCGTGCATCACCCTTGACCTCGACGAATTGGACTCCGAGTAGGTTCTGGTATATATCGAGGATTGCAGGGACGACCACAGACACTGGGAAATACTCCTTGGCGAGCGCGTCATCGAGGTTCAGGAATCGTTCGATATAGAGGCGATCGTAATATCTAGTTGAATTACGATCAGACGAGGATGGAAGAACATATCCAATCAGGATTGATGATCTACTGAAGGGTCTCGTTATTTTCTCATTCTTAATTAGGTCAACATACCTGGCTCGACAAAATAAAATGTGCAAGTTCATCAGGTTTTGCAACACCTTTCCTGTGGTCAGACGCGCATGTCCAACAAATGTTGGAAACTCACCATGCTTTTCACGACTTTGACCGTATTCGACTGTTGCCCAACAACTTCGTAATTGACGAGCTTCTCGACCAACGAATCGCGTTGCTCCCGCAACTTTTGTCGGAACGACTCGCTGTCGGCTGACGTATCCTTGACGCCTGGAAAGCTCCGCGCCTTCCAAATGACATGCAGCCCAAGCAAATATAACCCCCTGCTCGACTATCTGGCTCGGCGTCAGGTTTGATATCATGACAAGACACGACGACACTCACCCGCTCCTCCTCCTTATGCCTTAACCGACCCCTCTCGAGGAGCGCAGAACACCCCACGCACTGCTTCCCCTCGTCCTCTTCCATCCAAGCACACATGTCCCTCGGGCCTCGAACCAGCCAACACACATATCCGCGCACACGTACCGCCGAGTGCAAGCATCTCGTCCTCTGAAAACATCGCCACCTCGATCTCTTCGCGACCCGCGACCGCATCGCGAAATTGCGTCCCCAGCTCGTCTTCCAAAATCTTGATGCTGTTCCGAGTCGTGTTCGTGGGTTGCCAACTCAGACGTCGTCTCTTTTGGTAACTCGACCCCCCCTCTTTCTCTCCAATGCTTCGACTCTCTCGACTCCGTTCTGTCACCCCCCTCACACAGATCCGTCTCCCTGTGCTCGGCCAAGCCAACCCGCACTTTATCGACCGTGCCCGTGTTGTAGACCCCTCCCACCCACCCACCTCCCTCCGTTTACTGCCCTCCTTTGTCTCTCCCCTCTTTTCAGTCCGCGCATTTCCAAACTCTCTCCTCCAACACCCCGTCGACTTTGTCCCCATCAATCCCCTCCTCGTCCGCGACAGATTTATTCAATCGCCCCCCAGGAGACGCACAAGCTGGGCCGAATATGACGCGACGAGACGACGCACCAAATTCGCTGCAGCTAAACAGATCGCCGATGCCCGCCTTGCCGCACTCGCACAGAGCGGCAGGCCCACCATCCGTCTGCTCTTCCACACCTCCAAAAAGGCGACCAGCAAGTCGTGTGTGATCCGCAGAAGGCTTCGCTGCAAGATAGCCGCCGCCATTCGACTCGTCGTCGATCACCACGCCGACGCCGTAACATCTGGCCGGCCGGCAGCCTCGGACTCGTCACATCCACCCCTCAAACTAGTCTCGCGCACTCATGAGCGGCTCGTCTTGCAAGGTCATTTTCTTGTCTGACCAACCATCTCGATCACTCATAAACATATCTAGATTGGACGTACGTCATCACACCCGACCTCACCACATACAAAGCACCGCTACCCATTCTCGTTCAAGCGGCTCGTAAAGCTCTTCTCAGCTTGAACCGCCAAGCAACGCGTTTGCAGTCTTCGTGGCGGGTCCTACCCAAAGCTAAAGCATGCTCAGGTCAGACGCTGCCTGTCGATGCAACACGGGTCCCCGGGACGTCGGAGTCTGGGCCTCGAATGCTTCGTCGCCCGTATGCCTTTCCACGAATCTTAGAGTGCCCGCGTGCGCCTCTGCAGCCTGCCCAGCACGACAATATAACCACCCGCTTGTTTTCGCGTCGACCCGTCGTATTGCCGCACGAGAAACCTCCAGTCAAGGAATGAGAACATTGGTCGATACGATGTTGTTTTATCCTCAGCTTCATGACACGCCAACTATACATCTTGACGCCAATTTCTTGTCAAGCACACTCAGTTCGGCATCTCTCCGAACAGTACTTTTAGAAAAATATGGCTTTCGAAGAGATGGTCACCAGTCAATGTCGCAGCGGTCACTATATTCGTCCCGTGAGCAGTCCGGAATTACCAGCCTCGTTTCCTCTTTGGATCTACAGCGAATAGAGTGAGCATCCTGGAGGCCACAATTACGGACGGGCTTTGCAGCACCAATGCGATACAACTCAAACTCGTAATAACTGACCACGGTAAATAAAGACATTGCACAGCATATACGAATTATTCCTCTTCTGTCCCTGATGAGCGACAACACAACCATGTGGGAAATGTGAAGGAAAGGGTAGCCCTTTCAGGTTCTTCCTGATGCTTGCCATGAATTTCGTAATACAGGCTCAAAGAAAGTCTACTCACCCTCAAACCGATCCTCCAATTCGAGGGTTGACCTGCATCCATTGCCTGTTGTGCCGGTGATGTATGTTCGTACGATGTGATCGACGCTGATGGACGACCTACCTCGCTCGCTGGCTTCGGGTCTAGAGGACGTCCGGTGCTAGTACTACCGCCGTGGTCACCGTCCACACCTGACGGAAGAGCTACGTCGCTCGATGGCCCTGGAATTGGAGGATGCCCTGCAGTGTTAGTGCCACTTTTGCGGCCATCTACACGAGGTCTGGCTTTCGACTTCTTTTTCTTCTTCTGCAACGAAAGTTGAGATTGGCATGTGCGGGCCCAATGGACAACTTTGAACACCTACCTTTTCCACAACCCTTCTGACCGTTCGCTAAAATGATAGTTTAGACGAAGCACGCCCATCCACCTGTCGAGGAACACTCACTGGTATAGCTTGAGCTTTGGCCATCGTCGAAAATGCTCTCTTCGAAGCGTTCACGTTCTCTGCTGACCTAGCTCGACTGCTCGCAGGCTCAGGGACTGCAGGTTCTCTGGTGCTCTTCTTCCACCTTTGGAAAATCCGAAAGAATCGAGACGGCGGCGCACTATCGTTATGCTTCTCTGAGCGTATCTCCGGGGTTTCTAAATGTATTTCCGGGGCAGGGGTAATGGGGTGGACTAGAGGCTGCGATATGGAATGGGATGAGACGGGCGATGGCACCTGGGCCTCATGACGAACAGACGACGCTGGCGAAGGGGCCTTTCGCAGCGTCAACACAGCAGCAAAGTTAGAATGAATCGATCACGAACCTCGTCGTAGTTGAACTGATCCTCAGCCGTGAGCGTTGTGGGTGGGAGCTCGACCTGAGCCTTATGATGACATGTTTTGAACAGGAACATGAACAAACTTGTACCTCGAGTAAGTCAACATTGCTGTCAGACTGGGACTCGACGAGTTCTTTCTGGTGTATATTGGATGTCAGGGCGGTGGTCTCAGATAACAATACACTCACATCCTGAAGGTATGATGGTGGCAGGATACCATGCAGATTGCGGAGTGTGATTATCTTCCCACCCGCAGCCACCATATTGTAGTTTGCCGAGATGGCCATGGACCAGACATCATGGGGATGGTCAATGACAGGTCCAATTTGTTGATATGTCGTGGTGTCCCGGAATGAGACCAATGAACCGGTAGAGACAACTATACATGTGTCGTTGCATGCTAGTGTGATGCAGTACGGATCGTTGTTGTGATTAGACCATTGCAAGAGCATTGTCCCGGAGGACACGTCGAGACAGTGGGTTTTGCCGTCATGAGATAAGGCAAATAGTTGCTTTCCATCGCCTGTCCAGGCGAGGGATGATAGCGAGTTGACTTCGATTGGAAATTCTGCTTGGAGTGTGCCATCGAGACTGTCGTAGATCCGGACGGACCGGCGTTTCCACGTGGCAGTTGCGATGAATTTACCGTCCGGAGAGAATTTGACTGTGACCACGAAGAAATCGTGTTTCAAAGGGCCCAGCAGTCGCTCCTCCGTGGGAAAAGACCAGACACTGAGCGTGTGGTTCATCGGTCCCGTCGCTATTTTCGTTCCATCGGGTGAGACATCCATTGCATACACTGGCTCGTCGTGTGCTTTGAAGTTGTTTACCTTCTCAAAGGTCGTCGAATTCCACACCACAACTTGACCACTCTCCATCCCAGCCACGATCCACCTACCGTCTCGCGACACGGCAAGATTCCACACGGCGCTTCCAACATCCATTGGCATCCCCACCTGCATGCCATCTTCCACTCGCCATCGTCGAATATTCCCTTCCTTTCCACCGCTCACGAACTCCTTCCCGCCCGGGAGAAATACAACCGAATGCACAAAATCAGAATGATCGAGTTGGACTGGGAGTCTACCAGTGTCGTCGCTTGTTTCTGTGTCACTATCAATATTCTGCTTTCAATGGCCTCAGTTTTATCACCTTTGATAGACATTGCTCCGGTATAACAGAGGAACGTCGAACTAGGCTTCAGAATTTGCTCTCGTTAACGTTGTCAACCAGATGTCTTGTCGACGTGCTCACCGCACTTGACTATTCAAGCGTCTAGCGTTGAGCGGTGGAAAGAAGGATGAACCTACCAGGGTCAGTCAACAGGCTGTGCACTTGGCGCTTGCTTTCGCCCACCTGCTCCCTTACATTAAATCCGCCCGCGTCGGTTCTATGTGCTTGCCTAGATCCTTGAGGCTGGTGCAGAAGTGCTCACAACCCACCCACCGTCAAAGATATCGAACGCGATCATTTGGACCGCTGGCACGCGGTTTCAGTCACCCCTTGACTCAATATCCTCCGCTGATAGGCGCTGGTCGAACGTTGATCCATTTAGATAGTGGTAGATACATGCCAAGATGGTAACTAAGATGGACGGAATTCGGCACTGGTTACCGGAGCATGGAAAACGATGAGGGAAGTGGTTTGCGCCTCCAGATCCAGAATGGAAAGCGGGCTTGCCATCCATAACGTCAACCGCGTACCCTCGACGTAGTAATACTAGTATAGACGAATAATACATATGTTTGTCATGAAAATCATGATCCGCAAAGTGCAGAAGGCTGCTGCACGAACTCGGGCAGCATGCCATAGTTGAAGGGATTTTACTCCAATCAATGCAGTGAGGCACCATGCCTACACTCGCCGGGGTGTCCTAAATACTGAAGGAGGATTGTTTTGGCATCCGAAGTTCTGGTAATCGAATAGGAATACAATCTCTCATCATACAAAAACATTCTAGTTAAAACGCCGTTTCTTCTGAGACTGCTGTCCATATCCTTCCGCAGTCATCACCCTGAACCTCGCCTGCTTTCCCCCCATTGTCACGCAAGAACGATCAGATGCGGCGGTGGGAAACGGAATGGCAGCATTGTCGTCGTCTACAGATTCTGCGAGTGACATTAGGTGCATTTCAACGTGATACCATATTACTTACCCATACCGCGACGAACGAGTTGAAGTCGCTGTTCATCCTTGACCGAGAAGAGCGCACGATAAAGCTTGTCCGCTTCTTCTGCATCAAGGCTATAAACCCCCTTGTCCTTCTCACAAACGACCCCTTGCGGCCAATTGGCAATCATGTATCCTGCCCTTTGGAGCTTTCCCTCCAGTGTGGACCACGGTAGGCGATCATTTGGTAAATTGAAACCGATTTCACCTGCACGTGTTGGCGGTCAACCTTTTCAATGTATCTTTCATGAGATGATAAGACTCACGGAGCATTTCGGCGAGTTTTTCCTTGATTCGATCGATCTTGCGCGTCTTTCTGGAGTCTTTGCTTGACGTGGACCTGAACACGGATGTCGAGGGTTCTGTCCGGGAAATCGGCCTGAAGAATGATGTCAGATACATACTCAAATCTCTCGCATTTCCCATCCCAATGGAAGAGAGATAAAGCAGAATAGCTGATCAAAGAATGGGCACTAACACCAAGTTCGAGCTGGAATTGGCTGAGGATTCCAGACTAGTACTTGAAGTGTTCTGTTCACCTTGAGAAAAACTTGATGAGGCGAGGTCACAGGGCAAGCGAAACCCATGCGAAGTCCCGAGATCAACCTACGAGAAATTTGATGATGATGCGCAGGTGACAGTTATTGAAATACTGATACCAATTTACGATGCCAGTTTTCAAATATGCGCTGACGTTCTTCATGCGCAAGGGAGCTATTTAAAAGGATGGACCGCAGACCCTTGTCGTCGAACACGAATGGTGTTTCCAACGAAACTCGATCACGTGGATCTGAATGCGATAGAGGGAGCGTGAGAGCTAAATCACGTTCCAAGGCAGTGATGCTTGTAGGGGCTGGCCTGGGTAGCTTTTGGAAGTATAAATGAGTGGAGAGTGATGACTCGCAATTTCTCACATCAAGATCTGGAACCATTCTAGAAATGTATGCAGTGTATGGGGGTGGTGGGTGGAAATCAGGAGCTTGGGTCGTGACGTTGGTCGGTTGATCGAGGACAATATTGTTTGTCTGCAATGTGGAGTCGGATGAGCGTAGTGGTGGAACCTGGTCCTCATGGCGAACAGACGACACCGGAGGAGTCTTCCGCAGCGTCAACACGGCAGCAAAGTCGCAATAAATTGATCACAAACCTCGTCGTAGTCGAACTGATTGTTATCCGGGAGCTCGACCTGTGCCATATGAAACTATGTTTCAAACAGGAATAGGAATGAATTGTACCTCTGGTAAGTCAACATTGCTGTCTGACTGGAATTCCACAACTTGTTTCTGGTTGTACGTTGGATGTCAGGACGGTGGGTTCAGATAACAACATTGTTTCAAAATGCATATACTCACGTGCTTGAGGTATGATGGTGGCAGGACACCGTGCAGATTGTGGAGCGTGATCTTCGTCCCACCCGGAACCACCATATCGTAATTTTCCGAGATGGAGATGGCCATGCGCTCTACTAGTACATAATCGGGATGGTCTAAGACAGGTCCGATTCGTTGGTGCGTTGTAGTGTCCCAGAATGAGACCGATTGACCGGTAAAGACAGCAACGCAAGCGTCATTACATGCTAGTGTGATGCACCTTGGATATTCGCAGTGAAGAGACCATTGTGAAAGCATTGTCTTGGTGGACACGTCGAGATAGTACATTTTTCCATCAAGAGATATGGCAAATAGTTGCTTTCCGCCGCCCGTCCAGGTGAGGGATCCGTTGTATTGGGAGTGGACTTCGATTGGAAATTCTGCGAGGATAGTGCCATCAAGATTGTCGTAGATCCGGACAGAGTCGGGCCAGAACGTGGCGATTGCGATGAATTTACCGTCTGGAGAGAATTTTAGCGCGGCCACCCATTCGTCGATTTCCAAGGGCAGTTTCTCCCACGTGGGAAACGACCAGACACTGAGTGTCAGATCTTCCGATTTAGTCGCGATCACATCCGCTGAGAGGTCCACTGCATACACCGCCCTGTCGTGTGCTTTGTAGTTGTTCACCTCTCCAAAGGTTGTCGAATCCCACACGACAACTCGACCACTCTCCGTCCCAGCCAGGATCCACTTGCCGTCCCGCGACACGACAAGATCGTTCACCTGGCTTCCAGCATCCATTGGCTTCCCTACCTCCGTGCCATCTTCGACTCGCCATCTTCGAATCCCTTTCAATCCACCGCTCACAAACTGCTTCCCGCCTGGGAGAAATGCAACCGAATTCACCCGATCATAAATATTGACTTTGATCGGGAGCCTACCACCATGGTCACTTGTTTCAGCTTCCACGAGTCGTTTCTGGTGTACGTTGGATGTCAGAATGGTGGACTCAAATAACAACATTGTTTCAAAATGGATATACTCACATGCTTGAGGTATGATGGTGGCAAGACACCACGCAGATTGCGGAGCATGATCATCTGACCCGCAACCACCATATCGTGGTTTTCCGAGATGGCGATGGAGTCGACATAATCGGAATAGTCAATGACAGGTCCAATTTTCTGGTGTGTTGTAGTGTCCCAGAATGAGACCGATCGACCGGTCAAGACAGCAATGCAAGCGTCATCACATGCTAGTGTGATGCACCTTGGATATTCGCAGTGAATAGACCATTGTGAGAGTATTGTCCTGGAGGACACGTCGAGGCAGTGGATTTCACCATCACGAGATATGGCAAATAGTTGCTTTCCATCACCTGTCCAGGCGAGGGATCCCGAGTTGACTTCGATTGGAAAGTTTACGAGAAGTGTGCCATCAAGACTGTCGTAGATCCGGACGGACTTGCGATTCCACGTGGCCGTGGCAATGAATTTGTCGTCCGGAGAGAATTTGACTGCAGCCAAGTAGTTGTAGTGTTTCAAAGGCCCGAGCAGTCGCTCCCCCGTGAACGACCAGACATTGGCACTGAGCGACATCTTGTGATCCGATCCAGTCGCGATTTTCGTCCCATCAGCTGAGATGTCCACCGCTCGCATCCTCTCGTTGTGAACTTGGAAGTGGGTCACCTTTTCAAAGGTTGTCGTATTCCACACCACAACTTCATCACCGTCCGTCCTAACCACAATCCACTTGCCGTCCCGCGAGACGACAAGATCCCACACGGTGCTTCCAGCATCCATTGGCTTCCCTACCTCCGTGCCATCTGCGACTCGCCATCGACGAATCCCTTTCAATCCACCGGTCACAAACTGCTTCTCGCCTGGGAGAAATGCAACCGAATGCACCTCATCATAAAGATCGATTTTGATCCGGAGTCTACCAGCATGGTCGCTTGTTTCTGCGTAACCATCAGTATTCCGCTTTCAAATGACCTCTTTTTCATCACCTTCAATAGTAGACATTGCTCCGGTATGAGGAACGTCGAGCTAGTCTTCAGAATTGGCCCTTAATGTTATCAACCAAATGCCTTGTCGATGTGTTCACCGCACTTGGTCTTCTACGCTTCAAGCGTCTAGCGTTGAGTGGTGGGAAGAAGGAACTTGAAACCCACCTGTGCAATCGACTCATTGCAACCAGCAAGCTGTGCACTTCGCGCTTGCATTCCTCCGTGTACCCTCAGCCCCCTCAAAGTCAAAGGTCCACGTTACAAGATCGCTACACAACCCAGCCTGTCCTAAATACTGCCAGACCTTTATTCTTCTCACAACTTCACACCAGCCCGCAGCTTCCTATCATTCTCGATCTTCTCGATAAACGCCTTCGGGTTCGGCTCCCGCCCCAAAAAGTCCTACATCCCCGTCGTTAGCCCACGTTTGCCCATGACACCCCCGACATACTTTGAGTGAATTCATATCGTCCTGGCTCCCGCCCACGAGTAAAATCTTGTCACGGTACAACTTTCCAAGTTCGGGATCCAACGGCGCCTTCTTGAACACCGTCTCGTACGTGTCCTGTGCGAGCACGAGCGAGTACGTGTACCTACATGAGATGTGCTCGGAGGAAGTGGAGGGGGAAAACCGTCAGAAGGGAGGAGAACAAAACAGAACCACTGACCCATAGTACCCAGCATCATATCCACCAACGATGTGCCCAAACGTGCCCTCCCCAGGTTTATACTCGGCTCCCTGGACAAGTGAGATTTGTTGTCTCAGATCATTTCAGAGCTTAGTGTAGTCCGTGTTCTCTGGTAGGCTATTGTCGTGCACCTTGAGATCGAAGTTGGCAAAGAACAGTTGACGAAGGTAGAACAACCAGACGTTGACATAACGACTGCAAGTCATGGGTCAGGAAAACGTTCAGACGAAAACTCGAACCGACTGACCTGTCGATGATCTTCGTGATCAGATCGTCCGACAGAGGCACTTGCGTCTTGTAATGACTCAACATCTTTTTCAAAACTTTGGGCTCCCAGCACCTAAGTCAAAATGTTAGCCGCACTCGGTAGTCCAAACGCCTCGACTACTAGTAACCAATTCTCGAGCATCTGCGACGGCGCCTCCACGAAATCCCGCGCGACTGCTGGAATCGAGCATACCTCGTTCGACTAAGCAGTCCGTGGAATACGTGTCCCATCTCGTGGAAGAACGTCGTGACATCAGCGCTGGTCGGTCCGGCGTCGGGTTCGCCAAGTTCGCCACCGTCACGGTGGCCGTGAGCGGGTAGTGTCGCTTCCCGTTGGCGAGCTCGTAGCCTGGCAAGAGACCCCACACAGCAGCGTGTGAGTATATTCCATCTAGAGATGTTCGAACGTGAGCGCGCGTTCAAGGACGGTCTTCGTTACAACACCTACCACGAGGAACAAGTCAAGGTAACAGTGCCCGGTAACAGTGCCCAACGAAACCCGATTCATCCTTGGCTCCCTTTTCCCAAACTGCAAACTGTTGGACCTCTGCACGGACGTCAGAAAGCAGGCTCGCAGAGGACACTACAAACAACTCACCAGGGTGCCAGACAACCCGTGCATCACCCTTGACCTCGACGAATTGGACTCCGAGCAGATTCTGGTATATATCGAGGATCGCAGGGACGACCACAGACACCGGGAAGTACTCCCTGACGAGCGCGTCATCGAGGTTCAGGAATTGTTCGATATAGAGGCGATCATAATATCTAGTTGAATTATGATCAGAGGATGGAAGAATTGTGGAGGAACATATCTAATCAGCACACCTGTAGTCCCAAATATAAAAGTTGTCGTCGTTCGGTAAACCTCGCTTGATATGTTCCTCTTTCTTGAGCTCTAGAAGGGTAGCACGTTCTTGAATGCCAAGTGGGTCAAGATGGCTCTTGAGTTTATCCAAGAACTAATAGACGCGCGTCAAGGGATGAACAAAAGCCACGACTGGGGACAGACCTTTCTTGCATTGGCAGCACTCTTGACCATCTTCACCTCCGTGATATCATCCGCCCAAGAGTTGTATTGCAAAATCTCTGCAATCTGTCTGCGTAGGCGGAGAGCAGTGTCGAGGTACCCGACATTGTTGGACAATCTATCGTCATAGGCCTGCTGAGCGGCTTTGCGCGTTTTCGGATTGTTGGCGTATTTGAGCTATGTACATATGCACTGTCAATAGAGAGCACGCGTCGGCGATTAAAGAAAACTCACGAGAGGAAACATGTCGGGGGTCCTGAACGTGACTTCGTACAACACCTCATCACCTTCTGCGTTTTCTGTGTACCCAGAAAATCACGTATTATGGAACGCCATCCAATTCCTCGCGCGTCAACGTGGCGCGGCCCTATAAATGAAGGAATCAGATCGACGACGCACGCACAGTCACTCAAGCAACGTACGCTCTCCTCGTTAAAGTTTTGCTATCGCGCGTGAAAGTTCAGCATAGACACGCACACCCAGTCCGATCAACCCACCGTGAACTTCAAACACGCATTCGAAAGCTCGTCCTTGAGCTTCTTGAGCGTCTCCTTGTCCTCCTTCCCCTTAAGCGCCAACCCCGCCCGCTTCCCATTGAGCAACATCTTATCCACGAGTCGTTTCTACTCGGCGCTCAACCCGTCCCACGCGCCCGTCTTGCGCAGGTTCGCGGCAGCGTTCACCTTGGCAGCGTACAGATCTTCCCGTATCGATTCTTGGTTCGCAAACTTGCGCGCGCGCTCCTCGGATTTCGTGGAGGTGTCCCGTAGGTCCTTGTTTGTCGAGAAGTTTTGTAAAAAGCGAGGGGTTCGAGGGCGATGTCGAGCTCGGCTTCGGCGTTGGCGAGTGCGAACTATGGCCATGACAGACGGGAGGAGAGTAAAGATGGTCCGATGTACACTTGGAAAAGCGAGTCGACGATCGGACGGAAAAACAGATGAACGACAGCGTGTGCAGCTCGTCGGGGTTGGGGAGGGTTGAAAAGATCCTTGCGAGAATCAACAAGTGAAAGTTGGAGACACCGCAGACGCTTCATCGCGCAGAGGATGGGATGACGGACCGCCAGGTGTGAGGATTTTGGCTTCACGAATGCCTGTAAAGTACTATGTTGATCAAGCACGAATTGCCAGTTGCATACGTGGGATCCGTGATAGTGATAGCGGACTTACGCGGACCAAACGGTAGCTCCGACAACTTCGCCTTCTTGACAACCTCGACGGCCAACTAGCCAGTATCATTGTACACCTCCTCGCGCAACACGTCAATGATTACCTTGGTAAACAGATCAAACGAAGGACCCAGTCACCCATAGTTGGCCAGCAAAACGTCGCTGTGCTTAACTCGGAGCACCCGCACGGATTGCACACAAAAAACTCGACACCGTTGCCATGACTGGTACTCTTGTTCTAGTATTACTCGACTCGGGGATTGATGATCGATGATCCGCTGAGGGGTCTCGTTATTTCCACATTGTTGATTAGAATGTGAACACACCTGGCTTGACAGAATCCGGCCTCGTTTGGTCGTCTTGGCATGATGGTTGTTCCCCTTGCCCAAGTTGCCCTTGGCAGTCGACGCCGGCTTCCCTCTTCCTCGGAGCTCTCATCGCGCTCAGTCTCCTCCTCTTCCTCCTCCTTGTCTCGGGCAGGCCTACCCTCCTCCAACGCCATACTGTTCGATTAAAGCCTGTATAAACGGTACACACCGCCCCTACACATCCTCCCGTAGCTGCACCGAGAGCGGTTCCGTCGGCAGCCAATCGCTCCGCGTCGATGTCGCTTGGCTCGTACATAACAAGATGTGCAAGTTCATCAAGTTTTGGAACGCCTGTTTCATGGTCAAACACGCACGTCCAACGAATGTTGGAAACTCACCACGCGTTTCACGCCTCGACTTCGACTGTTGCCCGACGACGTAATAGACGAGCTTCTCGGCAAATGAATCATTTACTTCTGCAGCTTTTCTCGAAGCGACTCGCTGTCGGCTGACGTATCCTTGACGTCTGGCAAGCTCGCGCCAAGCAAACGTAACCCCTGTTCGACCATCTGGCTCGGCGTCAGCTTCGATATTATGACAAGACACGACGACACTCACCCGCTCCTCCTCCTTATGCCCCAACCGACCCCTCTCGAGGAGCGCAGAACACCCCACGCACTGCTTCTCCTCGTCCTCTTCCATCCAAGCACACATATCCCTCGAATCAGCCAACACACATATCCGCGCACACGTACCGTCGAATGCAAGTATCTCGTCCTCTGAAACGTCGCTACCTCGATCTCTTCGCGACCCGCGACCGCATCGCGCAGCTGCGTCGCCAACTTGTCCACGAGCTCCACAATCTTGATGCTGTTCGTGTTAGTCAGCAACGTCGCCGCCATGAAATACCGAACGGCAGAGACCGCCTTGGTGAGCACAGACGGCGAGGAGTGGGTGAGGAACTTTTAGTACGTCGTCCCAGAGACTCGTATGCACCTATGACAACGTCATCATGTTATTCATTTACAAATGGCACGCGACTCGGAGGACGCACGTTCATCATTCACATCTCGAGATAGCGGTCGAGGTTCATCAATGAAGGCAAAGTGGAGGGATGAGAAGCACTTGCGATATGCGGTTTTCGTCCGTTTGGTACTTGATGAACAGCTTGGGTAAGCCCTTGATCAGAGCACGGGTCAGATCCGACACGATCGTCTCATCGTCACCCTATGACGATATAAGTGCCGTCAGCGCAAAAAGTGGTATACACCTTCGCGGTCGTCGACGCCACAAACACCTCGAGCAGCGCGGTTTCCTCCACCTGCACCTCCGACAAACACCACGTAGGATCAACCGTGGTTCTCGCAGTCTCCACGAGCGAGTCAGGACCACCCATGTCTTCGTCCCTTCCCACGGAGTGGTCGAGGAGCAAGACATTCAAAACGCACTCCCAATCGTAGGCGGCCTCGACCTCGTCTCACAGCGCTTCGACAGCAAGCATGATCTGTCCTCTCAAGTCGACCCCACTCGACTTACGCGAGGTATATATGTAGCGACCTGGTGCACCATCGGCTACGCCCACCTCGCTTTCCTCCTCGGCAGCCTCTGATAGCCGGTTGGGACTCGACGAGCAATATCGCCAAGGCTTTGACGCCTGCCTTTGCCTTGACCTTTTCCCGTTTGTTTCGGCCCGGCATGGCCGAGACGCGCTCGTCGGTCGCTTCTTGCGAGACGAGGCTCGACGAAACCAGACACGGCCTTTCTGACACGCGCTTCGGCATCGAAGAGGAGGAGGCACGTACGCTCTCGTTCCTCGTCTTCGAGGAGTGCGTTCCCGTCGATGGCGCTGAGAACGCCTATGACGGCGGTGCGTACACTCAATTCGCGGCCATCTCGAGTAACCGGGGTTTGAAGCGTTCAGTAAAGTGAGTGAGTGAGCTCACGTACTCGGATTGGGCGTATACAACCGACAGTGCTCGTACTGCTTCGAGACGGACGGGGGGTGCTAGAATCTGAGAGGACCCAGTTGACGTACCGAAGATAGGAACTATCAAGGAAATGAAAAGGTAGCGAGTGAAGCATGAGCCCATAGCCTTTGACACGTTCTGCGCGAATGTTGAGATCCAGGTCGCAGTACCTATGCATGTGAATGTCGACTTTGTCTTCTCGGCCGCAACCGATCGCTGTTCGACGGCATTCAATCGCCCCCCAGGAAACGCACAAGCTGGGCCGGATATGACACGATGAGATGACACACAAGATTCTCTATAGCTAGACAGATTGCCGATGCCCGCCTTGCTACATTCGCAGAGGTACCGGAGCATGGAAAACTATGAGGGAAGTGCTTTACGCTTCCAGATCCAGAACGGAAAGCGGGCTTGCCGTCCATCACGTCAACTGCGTACCCTCGACGTAGTATAGACGAATAATACATACGTTTGTCATAAAAACCATGGTCCGCGAAGTGCAGAAGGCTGCTGCACCAGTTCGGGCAACACATTATTATATTGTTGGATGGATGTTACTCCAATCAATGCAATGATGCGCCATGCCTACACTCGCCAAGGTGGCCTAAATACTGAGGAAGGATCGTGTTTGGCATCTGAAGTTTTGGCAATTAAATATATCTCGTCACGGAATCCAATCTCTTATCGTACAAAAGCATTTCTATTCGAAACGCCGTCTCTTGCGAGAGTGCTGTCCATATCCTTCCGCAGTCATCACCCTGAACTTTGCCTGCTTTCCCCCCATTTCCATGCAAGAACGATCAGATGCGGCGGCGGGCAACGGGATGGCAGTATTGTCGTCGTCTACAGATTCTGCGAGTATGATTAGGTGTATTTCAACGTGATGCTATATTACTTACCCATACCGCGACGAACGAGTTGAACCCGCTGTTCATCCTTGGCCGAGAAGAGCGCATGATAAAGCTTGTCCGCTTCTTCTGCATCAAGGCTATAAACCCCCTTGTCCTTCTCACAAACGACCCCTTGCGGCCAATTGGCAATCATGTATCCTGCCCTTTGGAGCTTTCCCTCCAGTGTGGACT
>JBBPOJ010000739.1:0-21197 GCA_038091395.1 Leccinum rimulosum
TGTCGGGAAGGCATCATGTCTAGGAACTAACCGGATAACAATGAAACTGATGAAGTACATTTGGATCATCAAAACAGGGATGGGTGAAGAGTTTCGCGAAAGAGTCTCAGGGCTAGACCCACAAGCCATATTAAACCGAGAAAACTCTTGATGGTGCATGTCACCAAGTTTCGTTCCAGTGCTGCCTGCAAGGCGGAGCAAACGATGGTCGAACGGCGGTGTGTTGGTGATACCATCTACACATTGTGTTCGATCAGTGCACAAAGTCTGGCTATGTTATCGTTTTGTCGCCTCACATTCCACAAATAACTATCCTCCCCTTAGCAAGGCCCGACCACGCGAGCCACTTTTGGCTCAACGAAGGCTAGACGAGCCACATCGAGCGTGTCCTTCAGCAGCACCTCCATACGCCCGCCCACCGGGGATTTTCGTACTTGATGGGGCGCAAAGGGCTCGACGACAACCTAGCGCTGTACGCCAACCAACCGAAATACCCGCGGTTACAAAGGCGAAGGGTTCTACGCAGTCGCGCTGCGGCACGGTGCCAATGGGTCGCAGGCGACGAGGCTGACGGCGGTGACGGCGTGTTCAAAGGCCGGATGAAGTTTTGCCGATTGGTGTTCCGGGCGGTGGCGAGTGTCGATAGGGACTTAAGGGTGAGGACGCATACTGAAGCGCACAAGGAGGCTTTCCATCCGGTTGCGGGGAGCTTAATCAAAAAGGTGAGTTTCGCCAGTCGGTATTTCTCTATTTTCACGCCAATAACCTTGCAGGATTTGGGGATATATGTGGTGGCGTAGGACGGAAAATGTCAGGTTACTGAAAGGTATCTATATCAAACAGTTGAAGTGTATAAGAATATGTTACGAGTGCCCGCTTACTTGAAGTCGCCCACAAGCCTCCAAACACGTCGTCCTTTTTCGTCGTCGTCGTCGTTGACTGTGCCGCCAGCATTCCGTTGCTGTTCGCATGATTCCTCGGGCCCTAAATGTCCGTCGTATTGAACATGTTCACAAGTTGGCGTTGGCAGCGGTGGAACCCTGACCCGCTCGCGCCCCACCCCATAAGTTAGTGCCCGGATCTGCATAGGGAACCGTGCGGTTCCATCCCGACGAGACGCCCCAGAATCCTGTGCGGGCGGATTTCTTCATGCTAACTGGCTGCGGTTGCTGCTCTGGTGCGTGCCCAGCAAGAGGGTCCCATTCCCTACGAGGCCGACGTCACGGATAGAAACTGTCCCAACACATTCGATGGAGCGGCAGAAGGTGCAGACGGGGCTG
Organism: Leccinum rimulosum; assembly: GCA_038091395.1. Classification (NCBI taxonomy): domain Eukaryota; kingdom Fungi; phylum Basidiomycota; class Agaricomycetes; order Boletales; family Boletaceae; genus Leccinum; species Leccinum rimulosum. The sequence continues at coordinate 1,281 of JBBPOJ010000739.1, forward strand.
TTGAAAAGACTGCGAGATTGTCCTGCTTGACCACCTTGGCGGACCGGCCGGGGCGTGTGAAAGTCGAGCGAGAAGAAGTCGTCTTCGGATTTGGGTGGGAGGGGGCCTGAGGGAGCTTGGGACAAGAAGTAAGTTTCTAGATATATTGGAAGTCTCAGATTAGACCAAACAAGGACAGGCTTGTAATACATGCCTCAGCCTCCGAGGTGGTCAAGTGCGACAAGAAGATTGACCGGCGGTTCTGAACCTCGAGAAGTTGTTCAAGGTGAGATCGCAGTCGGATTATCAGACGACGGTGCCTGAACCCGTTCAGTTTGGGAACAAGGAGAAGGTGAAATTTACAAAGTGCCGAACAAATTGAATGCTTCTGAAGCTGATTGTTGTGGTGCGTAGCGAAAGTGCTGTTGGAGCTTTCGGCGTGAGGGACATGTTTGCCAAGTTGCAATAAAGTCGAACGTGTATTGAAGATGATACTCATCAATATATGTATCAGCCTGCTCGATGAATCGCAAAGGCCATTCGAGGGAGCCGTTCCATGATTCCGCGCACGACGATGAACTTGCCAGTGGGGGATTCTTGGGATTCTTGGGACGACGAGGCCATTCGGCTCATGAACGATTCCCCGTATGAGCTGACAGCCTCTGTGTACGAACGTCCTGATTCCGAGCGAGCATTCTTGCGCACCATGGTCGATGGGTTTGCGGCCGGGGACGGTGTGTTTGAACAGGTGATGTCTGCTTTGATGACAAGATGTGCCTGCGGGGTAGGTCGTGGTCTGACTTCTCGCGGGCGATCGACAGGTGCGATTCTAGACGGATCCTGCACTGGCCTGGACGGGGCGTCAAGTACAGCGGCCGTGGAGTCAGTCTCAGTAAATTCGGCCCTGCGTGACCGTCCTGCTAGATCCGCAGTCCATTTTTTTTACATGGTGCTCGGATCAAGTTCCAGCTCACGCAGGCCAAGTCGGTGCACCTGAAGATCAAAACGGCGTGACGAGCGGGTCAATGACGAACGAACCGAATAATGTAATTGAGATTTAGGCATTCGTACACACGTCGATATATCGATAGCGGAATGTGACTCGAATGCCTGTGCGTACGGAGCAGGGGATCAGTCAATTGGCCGAGACATGATCGACGTGAAGGAAGGAAGGAAAGATAGTCAGGACCCTCGAGCGTATGATAGAGGGCCAGGGTGAATGTTCCTCAAGGAGCGGGAAGCACTCAGTCTGGTGCACAGCAATGAAAATCATCATGAAAGGCAGTTGCGGTGGGATGGACAAGAACGAGAGAAGAGATGCTCACCTTTCAACGATTCTAGGTTGGGAAAGAGGAGAATACATTGAACGGGTGACCGGGGCGTCTGCTCCCCGGGCCACACTCCCGAGTCTCAACCACATGTTGACGCTACGCGCGCCTCCGATCCTCGGCGAACGGACTCTGTGAACGTGGAGGTGCGAGGTCGCCCGTCTTGCCTGTCCTTGTCGCTGTGCTCGCCATAGTCGAAGTGTTGATGGAAGCGGAAGTACCACCAGCAGTACGCGACCCGCCAGTCCTCCCTCAGGCCTCAACATGCGAAACCGCAGGAGGACCCACCTTGGCAGAGTGCGCACGCATCTTTGCACGTTTCTCCGCCTCTTGCTTTCGCTGTGCCTTCTTGCGCGCTTCTTCCAGTGCAGCAGCCTGCTCGGTCTCGCGTTGTCGACATTGCTCCATCAATCGTTCTTCCTCATTTCGCTGCTTCGGCCTTCGCTGCACGTTGTTCTGTCAGTCCCACTACACACCGACATCAATTGAGAAACACTTGCCCGCTCCTCTTCCTCCCTCTGTGCACCCTCCTGCTCTTCCTTACGCTTCCTCCCCTTCTCCACTCCCTCCTGCTCTCCTCCTTGCGTGCAGCCAATGTGGTGCCCCGGTGCGCCATATACTCAATCTGCATCCAGCGCAACCGCATTTTGGTCTGCGCGCCGTGGTTGTGCGTCTACAAGCTGTTCTCTATTTGTCCTTTGTGCAACACGTCCAAGGTCTCGCGGTCATGGCCAGTTGTTCGGGACAACCTTGTGCGAGAAGTGGGTGCTCTTCTTCACGGTACGCTCGCTCGATGTTTTCGAGCTGCTCGACTTGTAGACGCATCAGTCTGTGCTTGCTCAAATCCCCCGTGTCCTAGACCATGTATCGGCAATTGAGGGAACGACAAAGGAACCATGACGCACCGTGATCGACACCTCGAGCTCGCCGTGATAGAGTCCTGTGCGAGCATCTTCCGTTCCAGTCGACTCGCTTCCTTATTTTTGCGTCTGCCTTTTCTTTTGTTCCTCGATCAGCTTCTTGGTGCACGAGAGTTCCGCGCGGTGGGACGCCTCCTCCTTCATCTGGAGTGAGCACCATTGTGGGTCTATCACGCGAATGTGGAGTGCCGTTATAATGGTACTCAAGCGAGCACGCAAGAGCTCGGCCGAGGACGGCTGGAGCGTAGTGTTGTCGTAGGGCAGGGGGCTGTTCGGGCGGACCTGACAGTGGGCAGAGGGATCGTCGATAGAAAGAGATGGTCTCTGTGACATGATTAACGCGGATACGGAGTTCGCTGCGACGTGCGCACCTCATGAGGTAGGCTTTGACTGTTCGGGGCCAAAGTCGTCAAAGGTGCCCACTTTGAGGGTAATGTAGACAGAGGAGTGGATGGGCGCTGTGGATGTGAAAGGTATCTTGATCGGGACTGGGGACGGCTCACGAAAGCTAGGGAGTGGAGAGAACGAGAACCGGCGTGGGCCCATGATGCGGTAACTTTCGCACGGGAATTGTGCGACGTTACCAAATGATTCGGATGACGGTTTGCAGCAGTCTGACTCGGATAAAGTCACTCCAACTTCCGAAGCAGCCTGGACCCTCTGGATCAAACTAAAAACACCGTACGGACAAATGTGGTCCGAGTCCGAATCCTGTCAATGACTGAACTCAGCCGCCGGAAGCGGATGCCGGAAGTAGATGGGGATCGATTCGACGCCACGGTTCTTCCCACTACTGCTTCAACTCGACACTTCCACGGCTTGTTCGACAACACGTTCACACTTGGAATCCAAAAATGGAGACAAGCAAGACCGGCGGTTTTGAAAACATCCGAGAGAAATTTGGCCGCTTCAGGATACTTATTATCGGGCGGGCGAACGCTGGAAAGACGACTCTACTCCGTGCAATTTGTAACGCCACCGAAAACGAAACCCCGGAGATCTATGATGGAGAAGGGAACAAGGTGCATTCTTGGTTCGATATATAGAGATGACTGGTTTACCAAACCGTACGACTAGATCGATCTGACCCAGGTCGAGGGATCCAGAGGGGTGAGTATCAGTACATGCTACTAGACTCGGACATGACGCACATGTGTACAAATCATTTCCACGCTAGCGCGGAATGCACGATATTGAGAATGAATTGATCTTCCGGAGCAACAAGAATTTCGTCTTCCATGACTCGCGGGGCTTCGAAGCTGGTTCCGTAGACGAATTCCAACGATTGAAGGAGTTCATTGCTGATCGTGCAACCACGATACATCTCAAGAAGCGGATTCACGCAATCTGGTAACAGCTTCAACAGTGCGGAAGGGTAGCGACTCGTTGACTAGTTATTATTTTGATAGGTACTGTATCCCAATGGATAAATTGGATCGAGCAATCCAACGCTCTGAGGAAATGTTCTTTGATGAATGTGATATCAAAAATGGTGAGTTTATTTTTAGAAGGTTTCTTCCAGCTCACAACGTGTCCAGTGCCTGTAATTGTGGTGTTCACTAAGTCTGATGCATTACTGGCTGTAGCCATGAGTGGACTATCCCTTGCTGATCGAAAGCTGCCACGAGAGGAGAGGGTGGCAAAGGCAAATGGGCTTGTGGATGGGATTTTTGATAATGCTAATATATGGGGTCGTCTCTCTCAGTTGAAATATCCACCAAAATGTGGAGTCCGGATTGGAGGTATTATTCTGTTTTCAGATAAGTCATTCAGCTGATGCATTTGCATCCAAGGGATGCACGACTCAAATGAGGGATGTAGCATATTGGTGGAAAATACAGCAGGAGCTCTGAATGAGGAAGCATTGCAAATGTTATTTGTTACTGCCCAAGAAACAAACTTAGCACTGTGTATTAAATATGCAGTCCAAGAGTAAGCACTGAAGTTTGAATAACCTGCAAAGGCTAATGCTATAATGTAAACAAGTGTGATATTGGATATAGACAAGATTCATCAATCAGGATATTATGTACAAAGGATGAACACTATACATCCCATGAAACTGGCAAGGTGGTTTACACACTTCTGGGTGAGGTAGCATTCATAGAAATTGGCTTATACATAAAAATTGAATACATGCTAATTATTTGCATTCCACTGGGTAAATTATAGAATGTCAGTGATCATTCCAGAAAATGCATAAAGATGATGAAACTAATATTACTTCATTCTAATTTGCAAATCACAGTATGTGAGTTGTGCATTGTAGAATATGGCAGAGAGTGGTGTGCTGATGATGCCATCTCCATTCATTATCTGCAAATGACAGAGAGTGAGTTTTGCATTGTGGAATGTGGCAGAGAGTGGTGATGCTGATGATGCCATGTCCATTCATTCTCCATTTTGTTGTACAAATGACAGGAAGTGAGTTGTGCATTATGGAATGTGGCAGAGTGTGGTGATGCTGATGATGCCATGTCCATTCATCATTTGCAAATGACAGAGAGTGAGTTGTGCATTGTGCCAGAGAGTGGTGATGCTGATGATGCCATGTCCATTCATTCTCCATTCTGCTCTACAAATGACAGGAAGTGAGTTGTGTATTGTGAAATGTGGCAGAGAGGGGTGATGTTGATGATGCCATGTCCATTCATTCTCCATTCTGCTCTGAAAATGACAGGAAGTGAGTGGTGCATTATAGAATGTGGCAGAGAGTGGTGATGCTGATGCCATGGGCATTCATTCTCCATTCTGCTCTGAAAATGACAGGGAGTGAGTTGTGCATTGTGGAATGTTGCAGAGAGTAGTGATGCTGATGATGCTATGTCCATCCATTCTCCATTCTGCTCTACAAATGACAGGGAGTGAGTTGTGCATTGTGGAATGTGGCAGAGAGTGGTGATGCTGATGATGCCATGTCCATTCATTCTCCATTCTGCTCTACAAATGACAGGGAGTGAGTTGTGCATTGTGGAATGTGGCGGAGAGTTATGACGCTGATGATGCCATGTCCATTCATCCGCCATTCTGCTCTGCAAATGACAGGGAGTGAGTTGAGCATTGTGGAATGTGCTAGAGAGTGGTGGTGCTGATGATGCCATGTCTATTCATTGTCTATTCTGCTCTGCAAATGACAGGGAGTGAGTTGTGCATTGTGGAATGTGGAATGTGCTAGAGAGTGGTGATGCTGATGATGCCATGCCCATTCATTCTCCATTCTGCTTTGCAAATGACAGTATGTGAGTTGTGCATTATGGAATGTGGCAGAGAGTGGTGATGCTGATGATGCCACTGTGTCCATTCATTCTCCATTCTGCTCTGCAAATGACAGTATGTGAGTCGTGTATTATAGCATGTGGCAGTGAATGGTGATGCTGATGATGCCATGTCCATTCATTCTCCATTCTGCTCCACAAATGACAGAAAGTGAGTTGTGGAATCTGGAATGTGGAAGAGAGTGGTGATGCTGATGATGCCATATCCATTCATTCTCCATTGTGCCCGGCAATTTGCAAATGACAGTGGGTGAGTTGTACATTGTAGAATGTGGCAAAGAGTGGTGATGCTGATGATGCCATGTCCATTCACTCTCCATTCTGCTCTACAAATGACAGTTTGTGAGTTGCACATTGTGGAATGTGCCACAGAGTGGTGATGCTGATGATGCCATGTCCATTCATTCTCCATTCTGTTCTGCAAATGATAGTCAGTGAGTTGTGCATTGTGGAATGTAGCAAAGAGTAGTGATGCTGGTCATGCTATGTGCATTTATTCTCCATTCTGCTCTGCAAATGACAGTTTGTGAGTTGTGCATTGTGAATTGTGCCACAGAGTGGTGATGCTGATGATGCCATGTCCATTCATTGTCCATTCTGCTTTGCAAATGACAGTGGGTGAGTTGTGCATTGTGGAATGTAGCAGAGAGTGGTGATGCTGATGATGTGATGCCCATTCATTCTCCATTCTGCTGTGAAAATGACAGGCAGTAAGTGTGCATTGTGGAATGTGGCAGAGAGTGGTGATGCTGATGATGCCATGTCCATTCATTCTCCATTCTTCTCTGCAAATGACAGAGAGTGAGTGGTGCATTGTGGAATGTGGCAAAGAGTGGTATGCTGATGATGCCATGTCCATTCATTGTCCATTCTGCTCTGCAAATGACAGGGAGTGAGTTGTGCATTGTGGAATGTGGCAGAGAGTGGTGATGCTAATGATGCTATGTCCATTCATTCTTAATTCTGCTCTGCAAATGACAGTATGTGAGTTGTGCATTGTAGAATATGGTAGAGAGTGGTGATGCTGATTATGGCATGTCCATTCATTCTCCATTCTGCTCTGAAAATGACAGGGAGTGAGTTGTGCATTGTGGAATGTGGAATGTGGCAGAGAGTAGTGATGCTGATGATGCCATGTCTATTCATTCTCTATTCTGATTTGCAAATAATAGGAAGTGAGTTGTGCATTGTGGAATCTAGCAGAGAGTGGTGATGCTGATGATGCCATGTCCATTCATTCTCCATTCTGCTCTGCATATGAAACAGTTTGTGAGTTTTGTTGTCAGGGTACAATTTGAACATTCATCATGCTGATGATACCATGATTTTATTCTATTTCACCACAATAGGCAGTAAGTTACAGATTGTTTGATGTTCATCTTTCTCTGTCTTCATTTCATTTATAGAAGGTATGTTACTTACTGTATGATTGATTTATTATCATTGCTGAATAATACTGATATTTATTTTCAACTCACTTTGTCTTATTTTATTCAGCTGGTGAGTTTTCTGTAGTTATACAACAATATATTCCTATTATTTATTACATTATGTGATATTTATCAAAGAATGTGAGTTATGTTTTAGTATGAAAGTTATAGTGACATTGTAACTGTTTATTTCCCACAATTATAGGAGGTATATTATGCACAATATTGACGTATTATGCAACTAATGATCAACATTTTGATATTCTCACAGATGGTAAGCATTATATTGTTTTTGATATTTTTGATTATGTTACTTACCAATCATTCAATACTTCAAGGCTGTAAGTTGTTCTATATATCACATTCTGTATATGGTGCTTAAAATATTCTTGTATTTCTTGTAGGATGTAAGTTTCTTACTGCTATTGTGATACCATAATATTTTAATTTCTGATCAATGATGACAACACATCCTTTCATATCAATTTTAGTTGGTAAGTGTTTATTATGCAAACTCAATTTTTTTAACATTTTAAATTCTTATTTATAGACAGTGAGATTTTTTACATCATGCTTTTTCTTCAGTGATATCAATTGAATTCATTATTATTAGATTATGCACAATCACACTGTATGTGAATTGATTATATTATCCATTGGTTATAACATTTTATCATTCAGTCCAATATTGATGCCTCAGAAACTTCCATTCTGATGCATAGTATTGTACATTCCTCATTAATTACATTGTGTATTGAAATGCAACTGCATATTATAGGTGGATTTGGGTACATGGAAGAAAACCCTTCTAACCATCATTGGTATATGTTTTTATTTCTTTCCATTTTTTGAACAGAAACCTCACAAAATGTACTCTTTGATTGCTTTGTAGGTACATTGATCATACTGGAGCATTCTTTCTATCTTTTCCACCAAAAAGATCCCAAACCACTTCAATCTGCTGCTCAAAAGTACAAGAAATCAAAGATACCCAAGGAGGTGAAATCAGCTATGAAGGAAGTTTTTGATAAATATGGAAAAGCAACCAAGAAAGAAAAGATAGAGATGATTGTGAATGTCATTCTTCAGAATCGGATCAGTATGTTAAGCATATTCTTTAATTTCTCATTTTATAACTATCTATTGCAGAAATGTAAAAGTCACTTAGAATTAGGTCCAAAGTCAGACCATCAAGTTGTTTTCAAGAAGTAGATGACAAAAGAGTACATAAAAATTTGTCAAAACAGCCAAGAATCTATAGAAATGTACTCAGTCATGTTGTATCCATGCATGTGTAGCTCAAGATGTAAAGTACAAACATTACATCAATATCACAACCTGTTCAAGTTGTCTAGAGTAAGTATACAGCAAGTTGTCCACATTCCATTCCAAATTTTATGTCCAGTAGAGGATGCATAGATGGCATGCATTGGCAGAAAAAAGATACAATTTTAACTTTTTGGAAACTGGAAGCCCCAGCATCCAACAATGAAAGTGCTTGCAATGCATATTGTATTTTAATTAGTAAGAAAATACAACAGTACAACAACTCGATCCCCTCCATCAGGCTCCATGTAAGTTGTAGACCCCCACAACATTAGGAAGATGACATCATATCCAAATGGTCACAGGACATCATAGTAAGCATACCTCCGAGTCCCACTCTGGATCATCAATGTCAGGGAGTGACTATGGGCATACATTGTGCATTACCAGGTTGAGATTGGATGGCATGTATATGTATATGCAAGGTATTATGCATCAGTAATGTAATATGCAATAGTCTACTGTAGATGCAGCTGCCTAGCAGACTATGTATATACCTATCATATCAACAAGGAAAAAGTGTCCAGGAACCAATGAGTCAATGACTGATACCAAAGTTGGGGTTGGAGGCAACCGTCAGGAATGGGGTGGGAGCAGAGGTGGGAGTGGCAAGTAGGGAGCAAATCCAGAAAAGCTCTGGACATTCTTTTGCCTTGCAGTCAACATCGTAGTGGATGACCTTTGATTGACCACTAGACATGAACTTGAACCCGAAAGATCAACATCCCCATCAAGGATTGGCAAACGAGCCCGCACCGAACGGAAGACAAGAAGAGAAGACCACAGAACGAGGACACGGTGGGGATAGTCGGTAATCTGAAACAAAGAACAATCCATGAAAATGATAATGTAACCATTCCCACTCTCATGAACCACGAATCGCCATCAACAAACCGTCTTGTTCCCCACCACCAGCGGCGGAAGATCCGACTCCGCGTATCCACTGCATTCGCGTCTTAATACGGGCAGTTCGGTGTGGTCCATGGCGTCAACGTCGTATTCGTCGTCCGATCCCGGATTTTTGTTGTGTTTCTTATTGCATATCCGGTCCGATTCGCGGCGCAAGTTCATAATGAGGCGGGCGAGCGTGATATTGGCGACGCTCCAGATGAAGCTGTGCGTGTCAAGTCAAGTCGTGTCATGATGGGACGTCAGCACAGCACAAAAGACACGCACAAAACACCCAAGAAGATGAGCTCAACCTACAACGGAAATAATATCCGAACATGAGATCGAGCTCGTAGCAAAAGACGAGTCGGCTTACCGGTGCAAAGATGGACAGGAGTAAGTTGACGAGACGCAGCCCTACACAAGACAACGATAATCAACCCGATTGATAAACCTCAAGGGAATGTGTACATACCAAACAGGGCCTACATGACACATGAGCCGCGTTCCGTAGGCAAAAGAAACAAAGAAGACGCACGAAAAAGTACACGCTCCCGTCCCTATACATGATCTTGGCCATCCTGATGGTCCGTTTGCGCGGTCGATCGAGTGCGTTCCACATCGTCGTCAAGAACACCATGAGTTCGAACGCGATCTAGTAAAAGGAGCATTGGTAGTTTTCGAGAATGACGTCAGTCCAACGATTCCACAGACACAAGACTGATGCGTACACCGGGAGACCACAGCAACACAAACTTCGGTTTGGACATCGGTACGCAGATGCGGAGGAAGCGGTCAAAGAATACCGTCGCTAGGAACGAACGATCAGAGAACATTTCAAACCCCAAGACGATTGGCGGTACGCACGCAGCATGTCGTATATGACATACCCCGCCAAGCTTAACGAGACGAGCTGCGTGACGATATAGAACGTGAACGTGCCCAACATCAGTCGCGGGTTGCGATCCCAGAGTACCCATAGTCGGAGTAGTATCAAGACTGTGGCGTGTGGCATTTTGATATGTTAGTCGACAGGAATATTGTGATAAGAGAAGGAGCTCACAGTTGCTGGTCGCGATGGATAGCATGCCGACGGATACCCCGATAGCGTACCATACCTTGCAGCTGCAGTGAAGTGGTCAGACGGTGAGGGCATCGCTCCATAGCTAAAACTCACAACTATCGCTAATCAGCCCCAGACTCTATATATGGAACAAAGTGGAGCGGTACTCACCGAGAAAGACAGGTACGGCGTGATCCCGCTAAACTCCACCGAGACTCAGAGGCAAACAGAAGAAGCCGACCCGCGAAAGGATTGCTCACCATGCGCTTGAACGTCATCGCAACGGAACCATATAACGGTTGAACATGAACAGGACCTTTGGAATTGACAGTTGCGCTTTCCATATGAACCACACTTCGTCCGGGAACGTGAGGATGTGGTCCCACAGCAGGATCTGGTGTCGCACGAACAGAGGTTGGCGTGCAAAAAAACGAAGACCGGAAGGAAGGACTTTAGATATGACATTCGGATTTTGGAGAAGAGGAAGCACGTACAACCAAGCCGACAGCTAAGCACAAGTCGGAAAATGTAAGTCAAAAGAAAGGAAGCAAAAGGGAACGAATGATAGATCTCGCTCGAACTCGGTAGTACTCACCGCTAACCTGCTGAGATGCCTCGATCTGTTCGATGTCGATCGTACTCAAACCAGGCGCCATGACAAGTCCAGCGCACACGCCGTTGGTCCTATGGAGGTAGGGGGAGAGGGAGAAACGGTAGTAGAGCAGTAGCGCGTAGGGATCAACCCGACGTTGTGTTGTGAGTCTCCCAAATTCCAATCCAATGGCTCGTGCCTGTTCGTTTCCCACAGTCGTTCCTTCCGAGGCAAACGGATCGAAAAAGAGGCAAAACTCACCGGTCAGCTCAAGGAGACCGCCGCGTCCACCCCGGGCGAGAGAAAGGCGGAGGAGCCCGCCTTCATGAACACGAACGGGGCGGGAGACAAGAAAGGTCTGTGGCTCTCCCACCTCACTATTCGCGCGCTCACGCACCCCAGACATGTCCCAGCAGATGGCAGCGGGGTAAAACCCACAGGCCGTCGAGGCTGCGTGGTACCCCCGGATAGCTTGCCCAAGTCCGAAGGCACCTTCATCATCCCGCTCCCCCCGCCCATTATCACCGGAAATCTGCACATCGGTCACGCGCTCACCGTCACCATCCAGGACGGGTCAACACGCTGGTAAGCTCCTGCTTCCCTTTTCCTCAGCGTCTTGCTCACGCAGGTTGCAGGAATCATATGTTGGGAAAACGACGTTATTATGCGGGTATATCGACGCAGTCGGTCGTGGAACGTCAACTGTTCAAGCAAGAGGGCAAGACGCCTCACGATCTCGGCAGGGACACATTCTTGGGAAAAGTCATGGATTGGAAAAATGGGTGCGTCTTTTACTTGTTTTTTTTTTTAGAAACGGAAACAGACATCTCGCAGCTACCAGTCACGCATTATCAGCTTCGACGTCTAGGAGCCAGTTCTGATTGGGATCGCGTCGCATTCACGATGAATTCAGTAAGCAGGCAATGTCACTGTTGTCCCTCTTTGCTTACACGCGGTTCAGACGCTATCAAAAGTCGTCTTCGAAATCCTTTGTCGGCTGCACGAAGGATGCGTTCTGTACAATGACTTGTCAACAGGTGTGTGAGGCTGAATGCCACACTGTCGAACTTGGAGGTGCAGTTCCGCGTAAACATTTGCATTCGAATTCTTGTTTAACCCCCTCTAGGTGTATCAAAAACAATCAGACGCTCAACCGGGCGACCGAAAGGAGAAGTTTGAGTTTGGTGTGCTCACGTCGTTTGTGTACCCTATCGAGAGCTCTGGTACGACGCCAGCTTGTATAGCATATTTCTCCCTCACCTATAGATGAACAGATTCTCGTCGCAACCACGTGCACAGAGAGACGATGTTGGGTGATTCCACCATCGCCTCCCATCCCGAGGATGATCATTACAAGTTACGATGCGTATTCACCTTCCGTCTGGCCTCAACTCGCGCGCTAGCACCTCCACAACAAGGATGCAATACATCCGTTCGTGGACAGACGCTTGCCGATCGTGGCGGACGACGTGGTCGACAAGGAATTTGGGACAGGGGCGGTCAAGATCACGCCCTCATTTTCGCGACCGTACGTTCAGAACGTTCACTGGCGGTGTCGTACAACTTGCAGTCAAAACATACAACGCGCCTCGCAGCGTAATTGTCGATGCTAACGACGTTTTTTGTCTAGTGTATATCCAAGTTCAAACTCCAGAGGAGAAGGCGTTGATTAACTCGCAAGCGCCTACGACCAGCGCTCTAACCAAGGGAAGCACGGAGGCGGAGGTCGTCGTCATCTCCATCTTCTTAGATACCCGCTAGGTGTGGCTCGGTGGTCGTTGGTGGTGTATCTCCAGATGTTGCTACGTGTGTCATTTTCCTCGCCGAGGGTCGTTACTCAACTGATTTTTCCAGGGTCTGCTAGACCTAGCCTCCGAGGTGGCCAAGTGCGACAAGAAGATTGACGGACGCATCTGAACCTCGAGAAGTTGTTCAAGGTGATATCGCCGCCGGATTATCAGACGACGGTGCCTGAAACCGTTCAGTTTGGGAACAAGGAGAAGGTGGAGATTCACAAAGTGCCGAACAAATTTAGCGGTTCTGAAGCTGATTGTTTTGGTCCGTAGCGAAAGACGGTGCTGTTGGAGCTTTCGGCGTGAGGGACATGTTTGTCAAGTTGCAATCAAGTCGATCATGTATTGGAGATGATACTCGTGGATCTATGTATCAGCCTGCTCGATGATTCCCGAAGGTCAGTCGAGGCAGCCGTTCTATGATTCGAATCCGCGTACGGCGGTAAACTTGGGGGATTCTTGGTGATCTTGGGATGACGAGGCCATTCGTCTCATGAACGATTCCTCGTATAAGCTGGCAGCCTCTATGTACGAACGTTCTGATTCCGAGCGAGCATAATGGTCGACGGGTTGCAATGTGTTTGAACAGGTGACGTCATCTTTCCCGACAAGATGTGCCTACGGGTAGGTCGTGGTCTGACTTCTCGCGGGCGATCGACGGGTGCGATTCTAGATGGATCCTGCGCTGGCCTGGATGGGGCATCAAGAATAGCGGCCGTGGAGTCAGTTTCAGCAAATTCGGCCGTGCGTCACCGTCCTTCAGATTCGCAATCCATTTTCTACATGGCGCACATTAGGTTTTTTTCTGACCAAGTTCCAACTCACGCGGGCCTGCATATAAAGATCAAAACGACGTAACGAGCGGGTCAGGGACGAACAAACTGAATGATTCGATTGAGATTTAGGCATTTGTACACACGTCGATGTATCGACAGTAGGACGAGACTGCATATATGATTCACCGCCTGTGCGTACGGAGCAAGAGATCAGTCAATTGGCCGAGACATGATTGACGTGAAGAAAGGAAGGAAAGATAGTCAGGACCCTCGAGCATATGATAGAGGGCCAGGGTGAATGTTCCTCAAGGAGCGGGAAGCACTCGGTCTGGTGCACAGCAATGAAAATCACCATGAAAGGCGGTGGCGGTGGGATGGATAACAACGAGCGAGGATATTCTCACTTGTCAACGATTCTAGGTTGAGGAAGAGGAGAATACATTGAACGGGTGACCGGGGCGTCTGCTCCCCGGGCCACGCTCCCTCTCAGCCACATGTTGACGCTACTACGCGCGCCTCCGATTCTCGGCGAACGGACTGTGAACGTGGAGGTGCTTGCCTGTCGTTTGTGTCCTAGACCATGTATCGGCAAATGAGGGAACGACAAAGGAACCATGACGCACCGCGATCGACACCTCGAGCTCGCCGTGTCTCATAAAGTCCTGTACGGCCATCTTCCGTTCCGGTCGACTCGCTTTCCTTATTTTTTGGAGTCTTCCTTTTCTTTTGCTCCTCGATCAGCTTCTTGGTGCGCGAGAGCTCCGCGCGCCGGTGGGACGCCTCCTCCTTACGCTCAGCTCACAGAGGAGCTCTCTGCAGCGTGCGACGAGCGCTTTGCGCAGAGAGAGGGCGTGGCATTCGGCATTTGCTACGGCGACAAACTTGGCGAACATGAGGTAGGCTTCGATTGTTCGGGGCCAAAGTTGTCGAAGGTGCTCACTTTGAGGGTCTAGGAAAGTGGAGAGGAGGTGATAGCTAGCATATGGGGAGTCGCTGGCACAAAGTGAGGAGAGGATGGGCGCCATGGGTGCGCAGAGAGTGGTCGAAAGAAGTATCTTGATTGGGACTAGGGGGGATGTCTCTTGAAATCTGGGGAGTGTTAATGGAGAGGGAAGGGTCACTTGATACCGTCGGGGTACTTACTCACTTGGTAAATGGCGTTGAGGCAGGTGCGGTAACATTCCCACGGGAGCGAGGAAAGACTTGGACTCTTGATTATGGCCCGAGTAAGTATTTCCGTGATCATATGTTTCAAACGTTGGGCTAATCACATTTACTAGCATTTCAACCGTCTGTGCTCAAAGTCCATGTTGCATCCTCGGATCATCACCTTGATTCCTCCATTTACGTGTTCCATGCTTGTTGGACAATGACCGCTGGGAGCTGGTACGCGGAAACCTCTATGCTTGCTGACCAACTATCTACACCTCGCAGAAATGGACGTGGACTCCTCTCTGGTCCATACGTTTGGGAAGCGGTCGGCGGCGCTGTCGGTATTTACGCTCGGTTCGAGGGTCGAGTTATTGTTGTTGCTTGTGGAGAGCAGCGATGGGTCTGGATCTATGCATGCCGATGCCTACTCGCGTGCGTACGTCATCTGCAACCACATTGTCAGTGATGAAGAACGTGATGTAGCGGTTGGTGGGTATGATATCGTGGGACGAGATCGACGGGACGGAGGTGTGTCGGATGACCGTGGCGTTCATGCTGCTCGATTCGCTGGCACATTTGTGTCGCGTCGCGCGTGTTCCTGGCGTCGTTGGTGCCGTATGGCGTCTTGACGGATTTCGTGAGGGGTTTGAAGGAGGCAGAGATGCATTTGCAGTGCGTATTGACGCTTGATCCGGGTGCGTTCGAGTTGTTTCTGGTCTGGTCGTGTTGTGTGGACTGACGGATTGTGTAGACGACTTGAACCCGTTGTACGTGTACGAGTCCAAGATGTCCTTCTTTACGCGCATGGGGCAGACACGATTGGGTGCGGAGCGGTTGCTAGAGGCGCAGATCGTTTGGATACGAAGTCTGCATTGGTCGTTCAAGGGTGCGTCTTATTGTCCTTGATGGCTCTCCTTGCTCAAGCGCGATTGTCAATCAAGATTCGTTTTTCGTTGTGCGATCCAGTGATACCATCAGTTGTTTATGCCCGCGCTGCAGCTCGTCGTGCAAGTCATGGCTTGGCCCGGTCCGCCCCAGTGACATCTCCACTCACCACACACACCGTCACTACCACCAAGGCCACAGACATCGGGACTCCTCTCAGCCGCTGGCTCACCCCGCTTACCGACCTCATCGTCTCTCTCGATGGTCTCGCCGACACCGACACCAACCACGCCCTCGATCGCGTCTTCCGCGAAAACGTCAAGAGGCAGGTAACATATGCGACGCCGCGCTAGTCCGGGAGGCGTGGGCTGCTGACAGGTCCACGAATGTTTGACCTCGCTTTTGGGCGGGTCAATGATCTCGGGATCTTGCCTGGGCCTTGTGGTGGAGAGTGATCACGACAACTAGAAAGTGTAATTTTACCAGTTTCTGTATTGTGGAGAATGAGCATATGTGATGTCATGATGGTGATATGTACGGAAGTGCTATCCGAGATCGAAACCATACAACTATCAATCGCACCCGTGAGGAACCGGTAAAGATGGTACCAGATCGTCTCCCCGCTGAGGCTCATTCTGCCTAGAAAGGTCGTCGGCGGTTTTGGTAAAGAAGGCCTCACGGGCGACGAGAGCACACAAGTGTAGATGTCACATTTGGAGCCAATGAGTCGGCTGGGTGGGAAAGTGGGAAGTGGGCAAGGAAGAGACTTTGCAAGAGGTAGACGACGAGGGAATATACAAAATAGAGACAAAAGGAAGCCAAGTTGTAACTTTTTTGGAATCGGAGGTGGTCACGCCCGAGGACAAAGGCAGTGATGTAACTAGAAAAAAAAAGGAGAGTTCGAAGAAAGAAGGAAAATTGAAGAGGAACGACCCACTTGCGCAGAACAAAGCGAAGACGATGTAGACTTGGGCGGGGTGTGCGATGGACCCCCAGAGTGAAAAGGAAAGAAGGAAAGCATTTGGAACGAGGATGGCAAATGCGGCGGCGTGATCCGGGTGGCGCTAGGTCGTGTCGAAGTGCACATAATCCCTGACAACAGGGAGGAAACCCATTTACCCCAAGCTTGTTCCTGTTCGTCTCAAAGTTCCGCACTAACTCAATGGCTCACATGGCGGAGGGAATACTTCACGAAAGCCGTGCACCAAGTTCGAGATACCTTGGCATCGAAGTAACGCATATTGGGAACGAACAATGAGTCGAGCGACGTACCCTTCTGCTTGGAACGTCTCCTCTTACTTGAGATCCCAACTCGTAGCCAACTATCACAGCCGATCCTATTTCACCTCGAGCGATTCGAAAGATGCCTTCTTGTCCTCGGAGAGATAGACATGAAAGTCTGGTTCGAAAAGCCCGTTGAACCCACCTACAACACCGGAAAGAAAGCAACGATTCGATTCTACATCAGGCGCGATTCAGGTGCGATCACAAGATGGACGTACTAGCACGGGCACCAGCCATGCCCTCGGGCCGCGGCATGCTTTGCAAAGACCACCCACTGCCCATAAGCTGGATGAGACTTCCAACCAACGCAATATACTCGCTCCGCGTGCGTTCTTCTTGACAAAGAACCCGCAACGTGCGTACCTCGTTCTCAGTGAATAAGCTTAGGCCTGTTCCCGGCCGCCGTTCCGTTCATGTTTATAAAACACGTTTGCCACTTGAGAGCGCTGCGTGGAATCGACTACGGAAAAATTTGCTGAAAAGTGTTGACGAGGGCAAGGAAGTAGAGAACATTTCAATGATTTGAAGGGAGGATGTTGTGCTCGAGGAAGGGTTCGCGTGATAAAATCAATTTTGCTCTGAATCGTTTTCCCGACGGGTAAGTCTATCAATAAATGTAACAAAAATAAAAATAAAAATCGGGAACAATATTTTTTTTAGCTTGCACCCTCAAATTCTTCTCAGAGGTGGTCGATGGTGGCTTGCGATAACGGCAAGCATCGACTCGACGACGCGGTAACTGGTCCTTTATTTATATGATTTACCATGCAACCCCACGTTGTGTTGAATTGCAGATCAGTTCTCCACTTCAATCAACTATGACAGACCAGCGTGGTCGGTGTGTTCAAGTTCGTCGGACTACGGCCGCATCTGGCTACCTGACCGATCTTCATCGACCTCGCAAGCTGACTCTATGTGCGGTCCGCAGTCAAGTCGAACAGGGATGATGTATTCATTCTGTATGCAGGGTTCCCACATGCGCGGAATCGTTGATCTATGTGATTTATTTCCTGTCAAGCCGCTCTGTCTGTGTTGCTGAAGATCTTCACAAAATCCTCCTGCCTACGACATATTCCTTCCGTTCTTTGGTGGCACCTCCCTACCTTGCCTCCGTTGCCCCGACGTCTACCCTTTCTCAAGTATACAATGCTGCGACTCGCAGGGGTGCGTCGTCTTGTCTTGTCTTGGGCAACAACTCCACGGATGCAACTGAAGTATTAGAGAAGGGGCGAGAACCAGCTCTGGGGCTCGTTCAGTCCGGAGGCAACTCCCGCTGCCGCATTCCTGTCCTCGGATTCTCTGCTCGCTTTGGTGTGGCCTAAGTGCGAAGTGGCAGTCAAGGAAGAGACTCAGTCCTGCAACCGGTACTTACCTACGACACATTCCTTCCGTTCAAGTTAGTGGCACATCCCTCCTTTGCCTCCATTTCGCCAACGTCTACCCTTTCTGACTCTCGAGTCAAGTATACAGCGCTGCTGCTCCCAGGGGTGCGTCGTCTTGTTTTATCTTGGGCAACACCCCCAGGTCGGATACAACTGAAGTATTAAAGAAGGGGCGAGAACCAGCTCTGGGGCTCGTCCAGTCCGCAGGCAACTCCCGCTGCCACATCCATGTCCTCAGATTCTCCTGCTCGCTTTGGTGTGGCCTAATTAATCAAACCTTGCTGAAGACGTCTGAGCACGTGCATCCATCCTCATTGACGACGCTGGACGTGTCCTACGATAAATCGCCGACGTACCCCGCCCATCCCACAACACCACGCACTCGACGCGATGGCTAGCTTAGGTGGACGCTCGTGGCCACTTACTCTTCGCTTGTTCGTGGACCGCAATGCCCAACGGTCGGCGTTCCTCGGAGCATCCTCGGAGCAACCTCACGCTCTCGGTTGTCGATTTGTTCGCGTCCTTGATGCGATTGCGATTCTCGCCAGCTGAACGTGACCACGACGACCACGAGAAGGTCTTGACGAGGCGATGATGTCAAGCAAATCTGTTCAAATTCGGATGAAGGATGGTGAAATGATGTTGCGCGCCGAGTATGTACAACATGAACGAGGGCGGAAGGCGCGTGGACGCGTGGACAAAGTCACGCCGGTCCCGGAGTGGGTAGAAAGCAGGGTGGTACTGATAAAGTAATAGAATTTATTTGGGACCGCAGCTAGTAGATCTGTGTTCAAACGTTCGGTTCACTGCCAGTAAATGGAGTTCGAAAAAGAGAGATACTATGTTACCATGCAGATCGTGCTACTTATGAACGTGCCAGTGCGTGCCATCGCTGGCTGATTTCTGAAAACATGCAGTTTCTGTGTACAACGCTGCGTGTTTTGTTATCCACTTCAAGAAACTCCAATTCTAGGGATTTTGATTGATGTTTTGATGCGGGCAAGGCTTCACACTGTCAAGGTGTCCCCGCGGCGAAATGCTCCAGTATTGGACCTCCGGAAGTTCCAAGCTGATCAAACCAAAACAGCGGATGGACGAACTCGTGCCAGTGGTCACCGTGACCGATCGGCCCGACCTGTTTCTCGGAAGCGGATGTCGGAAGTAGATGGGAATCCGATCGACGTCCGCTTATCCCACTTCCTCCCTCGCCCTCAGCGTGACTACTGCTTCAACTCGATACTTCCACAGTTTCTTCGACAGCACATTCACACTTGGAATATAGATATGGAGACAAATGCGACCGGCGGTTTTGAAAACATCCGAGAGAAATTTGGCCGCTTCAGGATCCTTATCATTGGGCGGGCAAACGCTGGCAAGACGACAATTCTCCGCGCGATCTGCAACACTACTGAAAACCCGGAGGTCCATGATGGAGAAGGTAACAAGGTGCGTGTCCAGCTTGATACCTAGGGATGACTAGTTTACCAAACCGTGTGACTAGATTGATCTTACCCAGGTCGAGGGTTCCATGGGGGTGAGGATTGCCACATATTGGACTCAGACTGGAGGCGATATCTACTAATACATACTAGCGCGGAATTCACGACATCGAGAACCAGTTGATTTTCCGGAGCAACAACAAATTCGTCTTCCATGACTCCCGGGGCTTCGAAGCCGGTTCTGTGGATGAATTCCAACGATTGAAGGATTTCATCGCAGATCGTGCAAACACAACAGATCTCACGAAACGGATTCATGCCATTTGGTAATAGCTAAGCTAAGCTGTGCGAGAAGGGACACTGACTGGCCAGTACATTAATAGGTACTGCATCCCAATGAATAAA
>JBBPOJ010000740.1:0-21187 GCA_038091395.1 Leccinum rimulosum
TCGTCGACAACGAGGGATGCGGGAGGAAAAAGTCCAAAAGTACGTACCCTCTTTTACATGTCTCTTTCCGCGTCGTTGCGCATGCATCGCGTACATACTACTTCTTGAATGTGTGTGGACGCTTGCGCCTTGGCCTGGCCTGTCATGTCATTATGATGACATGTCGATGAGTTGATGACGATGCTGACGAACCTTTTGGAATCGCGACTGCGCACACGACCAAATCAGTATGCTGCATATACCACAAGCCGCGGCGGTTCGATGAATCATCATCCGAGTCCGAGTCCGAGTCCGACTCTGCATCCGCATCTGACTCGGACAAGGGCGATCGCGCCCGTCCGACGAGGCGCTGTCGTCACCATCATGGCCACGAAGATGGCTCCGGCTCCGCTTCTGGGACCCCTCGAAGAGACGATCAAGGGGGAACCACCGTACATGAGATAGACGACTCGGACGTGAATGCCTACGAGAGAGCCTTGAAGTGGAAGAGCTAGGTGAGTACTTGTACACGCCTCCGGTCGTCGCCTGGCGTTGAAGATCCGTGGAGAGGGTTTGTATAGTGATATCCCAACATACTTATATCTCCCTCCTTCCTTCCAAGATGCTACAACACCGCCCAGCGGTACTTATAATATGTCGCACCGTGTACGACTCATTTCACTAGTATGTACATGATTTGTTGCTATCTGCTCTCCTTTTTGGATGTTAGTAGTCTTTTGGAACAATTACTTCTGCTGAAGGACATGTGTTGGATGAGGTAGAGGTTAAAATGCTACATACTAGTATACACTAGCCAAACGGCTATCTATTTATTTTAAACCCCTGCCAACGGTCAGAAGAACCGAGAGCAGGCCCGGAGAAGTGGCATTATATCTGCCTAACATCTCGTATGCAACTGCATAGTCCTCAAGGCCTCAAACCTCAGTGATCATCACCTTCAACGTCTCCGCCGGAACCCGGGGCTCGAAGCAGAGGCCAACAGGCGCGATGTTACCCGAGATGCCATTTACGAACGCCATGTCATCGAACGGCTTGGATTTGTCCAAGGACAGTCGAAACGCCCAGAGGATGAATACGATGTTGATATAAAGCGACCTGTGTGTACGAAGGTGTATACACGCTCCGTCAATTTGTTCTCCTATACAACCTGAGTCGAATGGACTTGCCTAGTGACTACGTGTTGTCCGGGACAAATCCTAGAAAAAAAACGATTCAGAACCTGCGATTGGCAACGCCCAGCGCTCGT
Source organism: Leccinum rimulosum (assembly GCA_038091395.1). Lineage (NCBI taxonomy): Eukaryota > Fungi > Basidiomycota > Agaricomycetes > Boletales > Boletaceae > Leccinum > Leccinum rimulosum. The sequence goes on from JBBPOJ010000740.1 coordinate 1,247, forward strand.
CGCCCACTGTGATGCGGCCCGAACGCATTAAAAAAATCGGATATCTCACCGTCTGCCGAAACCAAAGTAGGGAAACTTGATGTCATCTCTCACACTTCCGTCAGGCGTCAGCCATCGCGTCAAGTCGAATGCGTCTGGGTCTGGGAAGACCTCCGGATCGCGAGAGATGGCCCTTCAAGTCGTAATCAGGGTTGCATCACCAGACTCATCCAAAGCCAATTCAAGTAGATTCCGCGTACCAATGGTTCCCATACACCGTTGTCCCTGCAGGTATGTAATAATCTCCCTGAGAAAAGGAATAGTTAAGAATTGCGGAGGAAACCCTTGAAGTCGTAGACAGACGACACTTACCCAGACGATATCCTCCATGGCGCGGTGAGGGAGGCCTATATATACATATAGAAGCAGCGTCAGAGAACGGCGGATAGAGGACTGATAAGGGGGTGGGGCTAACCCTGAGGTACTAGAGGTCGCCATCGCATCGTCTCCAGAGTGAAGGCACGGAGCACGGGCAGAGACTTTTCGTCATCGAAAGTGGGAACTGTGAAAGCGTTCACGTTGAGACAGTGCTGCGTAAAGGAACAGACAGAGACGAACGACGTTGGGAACCAACGACTGCATCCAGCTCTGCGTACACTGCGGCTTGTGCATCGGGGTGGCTTGCAGCGGCCATCATCATAACGCAAATCGCAATCGCCGTCTATGTTGTGAAGGTCAATCACATCGTTATGAGAACAAGTATGACGCACATTCTCCGAGCCCGCGGAAAACAAACCACCAGCGAGAAACGCCATCTCGGTCTCATCCAGACCGAAATCCATCTCTCGTGCGAGGAGGAACCTTGTAAATGAAGGACCCGAGTCAGGGTCGTCCTGTGCAGAGAGACGTCATTCGTGGTAAATATTCAAGTCCAGGAATAGCCAGTAGGATTAATGCATTACCATCTGGAACTTGACCATATCCAACTGACGGCGGAACAACGCGAGATCTTCAATAAATCCTTGCCGCAACTCTCGCCCATACCATGGCAGGTATTTCAACCAAGGAAAGCTGTCTACGAGGTAGGCACCAGGGCTCAAAGCCTTCATAAACCTCTTGAGCGATTTCCGAACTTCCAAAACGTCGGGATCCGACGCATCTGATGGCGTATTTTTACCGTATGTGAGCTTGAGGGTGACAGAGGCCGTAAATCTGTGAGTAGATATTGGGAGGGAAGAAAAGTCTTATGTCCTGTCAAAGAAGCATTAACGGACGTACGCGCGTGCATGGTCCAGATAATTCTCGGGGTCCTCTAGCAACCCCAAAATGGTAGCTTTGACGTGCAGCAGCTGCAACGGCTCGTACGTCTGTGCTACCTTGGGCTGCAAGTGTGTATGGAGTGCCCTATGTGCAAGCAAGTCAGTAGTCGGGCCATTCCTCGGATAGCCCCGAAATTCCAACGTACCTCCGCATCCGTTTAAATCGCTCTCCGGCACGCGTCATGGTGATTCGAAAACCACGACCCAACAGTTCGCCGCAGGCCACAGACCGGGGTCGATCGACCAACACACCACCTCGCTTGTCCATGATATCCATGGCAGCCTGATGCCCGTCGTCCGCGTCAGGTCTACCTTTACACGACACACAGGTCCTCACTTGCCTTGTAACGCCCGATGACCACGAAGCGCTCCATACCGGCTCTGAGCGATATGAGCGGTCCATACTCATCGATCCAGGATTCGTAGGTCAAAAATGGACTTGTGAACGATTGGGCATCGGGGGACGTGAATAGAAAGAGAAAAAATAACGCACCTTTTCTGTGGGAGACGGTGGCCCGCGATAGAGTTTGTAGGCGGACTTGGAGGAAATCTGCAGGAAGTCACTCGGGCGGATGTACCACCACCACGATAATCATCCTGCATGCGAGACCAAGTAAAGTAAAGGCAGACGAGTGTGGCCCCAACGATCGCGCCAGCTCCGAGCGCGTTGCTGGAGAAAGACATTGCTGCAGGTCTGGGAAGAACAGTGCACGCTTAAGAGGGTCTGGGAATCGGAAGAAAGGCTGAAAGAAAGGAAACGAAGCGGCCAGGTGGCATGATTGGAGGCTATGTAATGACCTAACCTTGACGAGAGGGACACATGACAATATGCGGGTAACGTTCACCGGCGGTGCTCAGAATGCCATTGACTAGAGAGCAGACTTGCCTAAAGGTGGAGGGAGCCTCAGGGGGACAACTTTGGAGAAGAGCTTCCCAACTGGCAGACTGGCCCTCGGCGATGAGTCGAAGCACTTACTCGTCTTGCTCTGAGCCCTATGTTATGGCCAGCTCAGTGACCTACTTACACCCGCAGACAAGCTGCTGTGCGACAATAAGTACGCCACCTGAGACATTGTGTGAACGTTCAACGAAATTGAGACGGAGCACCGCGGGCGGGTCGAATGACCAAAAGAAGGACCTGAAATTCTTCTCCCGAGCTCGGCGCTTCGGATGTATAGGATCCACGCGGTACAGGCTTTTGCTCAAACAGTGATTCGGAAGTTCACTGAATCAAAGCCGCATCGATGATCCCGGTCCGAGTCAGAGATCTATCGAGACGTCAACGACGCACAGAGATCCATCTAAACGATCTTTACCATTGATGCCGACGTCGGACATACTGGGGCCCCCTGTTCCTACTATGTGGACAAGTCGACGTCGCGTGCGGCTATGTAGGCTGCTAGCGCTCTCGCGTTGGGAAAAAATGTAAGAAGCCCGCGGGGTTACTGTCATCGAAAAGATAACGGTACTGCACTGCGCTGGACCCAACGTTCGCTCCCGGGCACCAAGTCAAAGAATGGATGTAGGCGTCAGTGAATATAAAGCCACTACACCCATAAGCCAAAAAGCAAGATCGTGTATAAATGTATTGTGAACAACTAAGGTAAAATGTACGATGCCATCGGGGTATTTACTCGAGAGACAGGCTAGTGCTAGTGTTCCACACAACATGCACGATAAACAAGACGCGAAAAAGGCACACCAAGTCCAGTCCATACTTTACATAAATCTCCATGAAATCATGACAACTTGCAGTACGAAACCTGCGTGCGGTATGTGCACCATTTCACGATAGATGTAGCAGTGGAATGTTAGATTTTAGGAAAGGAAGACGATAGCGAAGAGCGTGCCGAGAATGCCAGCAATGGAGGAGATGGCGAGCGCGGAAGCAGAGCTTGTGGTTGCAGAAGGAGTACCCGCAGAAGAGGAGCCAGACGGGCCAGACGAGCGAGAGGAATTCGAACCACCAGACCCAGTCGTGCCAGTGGGCGAAGGAAGGCTGGTGTACAACTGAGAAGACTGGTAGGTGACGCAGTTGGAAGACGCAGGAAGGACGGGAGTGTATGGGGGGTTAACATCGCCCGAGTTAGGTTGGCTGTAGGTCATTGTGACACCACCAGAGACGTAGAGGCCTGCAGGGATCTTGAGGTCGGATTCACAGACTTCAAAGGTACCGTTCTTAACGAGGCTGGGCTGGTTGTATGCGCATCCCAGGCGGTCGTAAATGTTCTGGCAGTAGGCAGACTGGTCGCTGCTAGAAGATGAGGGGTTGCAAATGGTCATGCAGAAAGCACCTCCACCCATGAAGCTGCGATGCCAGTCAGCGAGAACGAACGCAAGTGAAACTATTTGGAAATACTTGCTTTGTCCAGTCGGTGATCTGCGTGTACGAGTTGTTGTTGCCGCCAATCGTGGGGTAGGCATTCGAGTACATCAGACCACCGAGAGGGTTACCACGCTGAGGAACAAATGGTGAGAAGGAAATTAAAATACGACACCGGAAACGTGCGAACCAAATCAGCACCATGAGGGTCAAGTTCGCCTCCGTAGTCACTGAAGGCAAGGTTGACCTGGGTCTGATCAATGTAACCCGCGAGCTGGATGTATTGGCTGGTGACGAGCATCTGCACGGCCTGAAGGGCACCGGCTGGAATAAGACGGGTGCCGTAACCAGGCTTGGTGCACCAGGCGACTTCGTAAGCCTCGGTGTCACCAATGGTGGAGTTCGGCTGAGGGGGCGCCCAGAGGCAGAAGTCTTTTGGATGTATAGTTCAGCCAGGGTATATGGAAAGGGGAAGTCGGACGTACTGTCGATGTTGTTGACAAAGGCGGTCTGACATTCCGACTGCTGGTTCTCCGTGGTGGAGTTGCAGATGTTGTAGCCGACTTGCGGTCCACGGATGGCGGAGGTGACGGGGTCTACTTGGTAAGGCTAGCAAAGTGGAAAGGTGAGGACGAGAAGACAATCTAGAACGAGGAAACTCGCAATTCCAGATGGGTAAGAATACGTCTTGACGGTGAGCGGTGTCGGGTCGGCGGGGTCAGGCTGGGCGAAGACAGAGTTTGAAGCGATGGCGACGGCCACGAGAAGGGAAAGAGCGGAGGGAGACATGTCTCAACGAGGAGGAGAAGAAGAAAGAAATGAAGAAAAATAAATTGAGGAACTCCTTTATTTTTATTCACCGTCGCACGGTTATACAATGAATATGTATAATTAGAACAGATTCTTTGCAAGTCCCATCACCAAGGACATGTCTCCAGAGTCAAGCTTGCCCTTGGTCTGATATTGTGTAAACAACTGCATCGCGGTCGCAGCAGCAGACTGCATTGCTGTATCGTCGTTCTCCGAGTTAGACACGCACTCGACGCGCAGTGACTGAATCTCACCTTGTGCCTTATCCTCACCACCACCACCGCCACTCGTAGTAGTTCCTGGATTCTTCTTGTCGAACAACTTGCCGGCGTGAGACATCGCAAGGGCCATCTACATTTCCGATATCAGTACAGGCTCAATGTACGTTGCAAACACACTCACTAGCTTGTCTTGCAGCCCGCGTCCCCCCGCTCCCGGTGGACCGTCTTCTACTTCCTCCTCCTCTGCCTTTTGACCAGGTCCAGGCGAAATACCTCCACTGGGCTTGCCTCCCAGTAACCCACCTGAAGGCTTGTTTCCCCCGGATGTAGTCTGCTTGAACGCTTCCATCGCCGCTGCGGCCCCGATCGCATCTGCATTCATCGGTCCATCATGGTCGTCTCCCCTGTCCCGTCCCACCTGATCAATTCTGCCTCACACCATATCCCTTTTCACTCACCCATATGCTTTGCGGTGTGCATCAACGTGCGCCTGATATCCACCATCATCGTCCTGGCCCGGTCGGGGATTCTGCGCCTGTGACTGAATCTTCTCATGCAGGCCTTGTGTCGCCTTACGGTACGTCTCAGGGTCCTCCCCATGCTCCTGAGCAATGTCCGCCAAATGTCCGTAGCGGTCACCACGGCCTGCATGAAAATCACACTCAGACCATATATACCTCATCCGCAAGGTGTATCTCACCGGATTGACCCTGCTGGCCGTAGTAATCATCTGCCTCACCCTTGCGCGGGAGTTCATCACGACCCCCAGGCCGACCACCACCACCACCACCTTGTCCCGAACCGTACCGATCTCCATCGTCCCGAGAGGCGGAGAATCCACCAGAAGGTGTATTGGCTTGGCTTCTGCCATAGTTAGACGGAGGTCCCTGAGGGCGGCTCTCTCCTTGCTGCGATCCGTACTGGTTCGGGCGGTCGGATCCTCTGCCATAGCCGGACCCATACTCGCTATCGGGTTTGTTCCCCTGGTACTGGGGTTCCTGCCTCTGATAATCACGGCCGGGCGGGGCTCTACACACAAAAACGGTGCACATGAGCGAATGCCTTATCAAACATATAGTATCTCACCCCGACGGTGCATCGTAGCGCGAATACCCCTGGCCCGGAGGCGGTCTAGCAACCCAATAAAACAGATCTGAGCAAAATGGGTCTTCTCCGCAGTCGACAATCAAGAGCTTACCCAGGCGGTGCACCGTATCGGTCTCCTCCACCGCCACCACCGCGGCCGTAACTCCCTTCCTCATCACGCTCGTATGCCGGGCGCCGTCCCGATTGCTCCCCAAGCTCGCCCGAGGTGATCAGGCGGTTGATGTCCTCATCCGTGGCGAAATCGCCGCGATCGAGGCCGCCCTGGGTCGCGAAACCCGAGCGCCCCGGGGGAGGGCCGGAGGGCGGGGTGTAGCCACCGCCTCCTCCAAACCCTTGCGGACGACGCGGGCCGTCGTCGTCGTATGTATCCCGTTCCGGGCGACGCTGCTGCGATCCATATCCTTGATCTTGTTCATATCCTTGATCGCCGTATTCTTGTCTGTGGCCATGGCCTCGCCCGTGTCCAAAACCACCGTCGTCATGGCGGTCGTGGTCGTGGTGACGGCCCTCGCGCCGTTCTTCATGGCGTTCCTGCCGATTTTCTCGCTGCAAGTTGGGTTGGCATTAGAGGAGACGAGGGGAGTGGTCAGATCTCATATCAGAGGGGAGGGAGACTGGCAAGAGGCAATGACCCACCACTCTTTCTAAGAAGCCAGACATGACTATCGTCTCTTTGCAGTGAGGGAGATGAAGAGAGATCGTACTGGAGCGATGATACTGCGATTCAAGCCAATATATAGAAAACGATGCTGACCAAGGCGCTGCACATCAATCTGATTATCGAACAGCCTCGCTCCGACAACATAGCCCCCTTAGTGTCTATCCGACTAAAAGCTGCGAATGCCAGCGATGTACTGTAACAATGTTCATAATGACAGAAACTGTGGTATACTCCTGCATGCTCCGACCCGACAACGTCACGACGACCGATAAACCTGCGCACCCGCACCCACCGCCCTCCGACACCGTCCGATCCCCATTCCGACACGTACGAGCGTCTCGAGCGCCGCTCGCCCGTTCACCACCAAGTCTTCGTCCCAATCTACCACCCCCTTCTCGAACAACAACACAATCGTCGACCCGCCTGCGTAGCACAACGCGTCAGCGATCTCGATCAAAGGAAATCGAGTCAAGATAAACGAGAGATACCCACCGAATGCGAAATACCCCAACTCCTCGCCCCGCACGACCGCCTGCCCCTCCTGCACCGTAGTCCGAATGCTTCCCACCATCATCGCACCCACGCATACTGTCATTACCCGCCCAAACTGCGGACTCTCGATCGCCACCACCTTGCGCGCGTTCTCCCCGTACACGTCCAACGCGCTTCGAATTGCCTGCGGCTGTTTGTTGTCATCCGTCAATGTCCATGTCAGCGTTCACCGCTACGCCGTCAGTACACGCCGACGCCAGCCAAATGGCCACGCACATTGACCGTATAATACTCCCCTGCAATGTCCGTCATCCGCCCGATCACACCGTCCACAGGAACGTGGAACCGGTGATAGTCCTGCGGCGCCAAGCGAAATATCGCCAACGCACCACCGATGTAGCGTTCCGCGTCCTCGCGATGTGCGTCCCCAAGCAACCGTCCGACTGTGAAATCACGGCCCTTGATCCACAGACGTGTCGCCTCCGACACGGTCTCGAAGACCATCAGCCGGCAGTCTGCAGCACTCACGAGGCGCGTGGGGTCATCGGAACAGTCGATCGGTCGGGCGCCCGGTATAAGTTTTCTGGAATTAGGGTCAACGTCGGTAAGAACCTCGGCGTGCGATGCGTGCTCACCGATAAAAGAACTCATTGAACGTTTCTGACCAATTATCATCGCTCGTTGCTCAAACAGAAGAAACTCCAACGCACTGAACGACTCCACAGGATCTAGGAACTCGTCCACCTTGAGATTATAAAAATCGATGAACGCCTGAATGTTTCGGGTCGACTCTGGCGATTCGTACTTGATCCCCTGCTTGATCGATAACGACTTGAGCAACCGGCGCGCTGTGGGCCGACGCGTGAGGCGACGCGACGAACAGCAAGTCGTTGAAAGGCCACTTACCCCGCGCACCTTCCATCCGTCCTCGTGCACCCTGCAAAAATATAAACCTTACATTACCGCCCTCCAAATCACGCTTCGACCGAAACATATCGGACAGACCTTGTATAACAGCCGAATGCCCAGCCGGACGTACACCTGCATCTTTTCTTCTTCCAACTGTCCCGTTATCCGATTCTGCACGATGATGTTGGCCGAGTTCTAACAAGCCCCGTCAAGTCCAAATCAATGACACCAAACCCCACGTCTATACAACGAGGAGTACCACGTACCGCACCGAGCTTATAGTTCCCGCTAGAGACCTTGGCGATGACCCTCGTATACCACTTTCGCTGCGCTTGACTAGGAGTCACAAAGTTGCCCACAACGATCCGGTCCACCTTGGACCAGTCCTGACTCGCACAGATCGCCAGATGCGTCATGATGTCTACCTCCACCTTGGAATTCATCCGCGGCCGATGACACAGTGGACATGTCTTGATGTTGATCACCCGTTCAAAGTGATGGTGGTCCTCAGCGTTTCCAGAGGATCCAACCAGGTTTCCACCAGAAGAAACGTCCTCCGAGTCAGATGACGCGTAGCTCGACTTGCGTGACGAGTAGCCACTGGAAGACGCTGGGAACGGCTCTGTCACATGCGCCAATGGATGCTGGCTCGGCTCCGGGAAACCGGGGACCAGCGACCCGTTCCCGTTCTCCGTCGGCGATTCGTCGGGCAGCATCACGCTCAAAGGCGGTCCAGAAAAGTCTAAGCTTTCCAAAAACAACTTTCCTGGAAGACCACGCACGTCCGATTCGTCGAACGCCGTGGGCGATGAACAGCTGTCCGCGAAGCTGTCCTCCGTGTTCAACCTCTTGCGCTCGCTCGCAGGCCGACATAGTTCCTTCTCCAGACACCTGACCGCTTCGGGTATCGTCAGCTCGTCCTCGGCAGGTCTCTTTCCATACCGGTGGAAGAACGAGTCGATAGTTTGCGTCGAGAGCGTTGATCCAAGCGAATCCAACATGGACGTGATCTCCAAGTGTGACATCGTGTTTGTATCGTCCGTATCATACTGCTTGAGATATTGAGCCCAGAATCGCTGGCGCAGTGCATCGTATGGCTGAAACTTCGCCCTTTCGAACGGGACACGATCATTTCAGTTCGAGAACTCCGTCGCCATAACATGGATGAGAAGACGAGAACAGACCTGAAATGGAGGACCGGATTATGCTTCGCCTCCCAAGGCATCTCCTTGGCAGTCACCAAATGTAGATGAAAGTCCTTCATGGGATGACTACCGTCGTCGTCTTCGCCGTACAAGCCCGTCCTTGGATCAGGCTGTGGCGCATCCTTGACAAGCTCCGCGATGTCGAACCGAGCGTCCCCCACGTGGTCGTTCGAAGAGAGTTTATCCCAATCAAGCACCGTCAGCTGAACCTTGAACGCCGTCTCGTAACGCCGCACATGGAACAGGAGCTTCTCGTCCCATGTAGGGTTGAGGGAATGCCGAATTACCCGCGTACGGAACACTTTTTTCCCAAACGAGATGACCACGAACGGATCCATATCAAAGCCTGTGCGTGTCACTGGGAGGGCGTTCACATGGCCAGCGCGAGTCAGAGACGTTGATTTGGTGTTCGTCAACTATGAAACCCTAGCTGCGAGGCGAGCGGCCGCCACTCACTATTTTTAAGCCTTGGGAGGTCCGCCGCCCCTTGAATCTCCAGCATGACGATACCGACAATATCGTTCGCGGCCGTAAAGTTGTAATCAGCATTCTTGGTCGTCGCCACCCACGATCGCTTGAACCGTTTTTTCTTGGTAGTAGTGCTCAACGTTGGAATGGATCCAGCGCTCGCCGAGCGGCGATGTCCAAGATGAGAGCGGATGGGTGACGGTGAGGGTAGAGGCGACCCGTTTCGCGGTGAGGTCGACGGAGAGGAGGCAACCAGTATAGATGGCACCATCAATTCCGTGTTGCTGGGCGTAGGCGTGGGCGTGGGCGCACCCTCGTACGACGGGCGGGTAGACAACGCAGGTCTGCGAATGAAGAGTTTCGGTAGTTTACTACTCCGGGAAGTCGGTGTGACGGGCGTATGCGTCGTTGACTCCACAAAGGGAGAAGGGCGGGCAGTGCTCGGCGTCTTGCCCTGACCAAGTCCAGGACTTGTGTTATCTATGTGAATCACGGGCGGAGGGATGTAGAGACGGGACAGCTGTGGTATGGGCATGTCGTCCTCGTCGTCCTCGTCTTCAGAGTCATTGTCGTCTTCGTCGGAACTGATACCACCGTCGTCTTCGAACGCGGGTCCTGAAAGATGGGAGCGGAGGGTTCCGATACCTTCTGTCTAAAGAGATGTGTCGTTTAGGGCCAACGAGTTCCAAAAGGAGGGACCTACGGGCGGCGCAGACACGAGACTCGGACGGGAACGTTTGATGAGCTCGCGAAAAACGTCTTCGAAGCCCATGAACGAGTGTGCATTAGGGGGAGCAATGAACCCGAGTTTGATTTGTACGGAACCGGATGCGTTCGTAGTCGCTCGGGTGGACACGAACGATAAGGACGATGGCTAGGATCAGAGAACGTGAGCGAGAGGATGAAAAATAGCTGCACGAACGGATGCACCTTGTTCCGATCGTCGTCGAAACAAAATGCGTTGGACTCTCTGAACCAATCTTCGAGCGGGAGGGCGACCTCGCCGAGGTAATCCTTCCTGAGCATGTTGTCCCTGTCCCAGACAACAATCTCGATCGTACCGAGCCGATCGGCAAGAGAAAGATAGATGGGGAAGTCAAAAGTAGCGTCTTTTGAGCCAAACTCGGGGTTTGCATTACGCTTGATGACGGGGGTATGATGCCTTGTATTCAGCAGCGAGACCACGACAAAGCTGAGAAAGAGCACGATGAGAGTTGCATCGTGGGAGGAAATTGTGCCTACGGATCGCAAGAGTTGTGTTTGCTGCGGGGGTAGAGATCTTTGCAGCCAATGATTCGTAGACGGAGAAGGACGACTGGGTGTTCGCCCGGGGTAGGCGAGAGGGCGCTCCTTCCACTCCCGCGACCGCCCGAGACGGCGCGCGCTGGAAGGCAAGCGGCGGTCTTGAGGGCACGGCCGATCTTCTGGGCCTTCTTTGGAACGGGAGGGATCATGGAGGGAAGACAAGAAGGGATGGTCAGTGCGCAGCACGGATCGCGTAGACTCTCGACTTGGATCAGGCCTTAGGGCGCGTACGTGATCCGCTCCACTTGACCTCATTTATGACTCAAAAGGAAGAACAAACTCCAAAACTAAAACGTAGGTCTTATTGACTATGTAAACGTCCAGAAGTACTGTTTCAATCTTGGAAATGTTAACAGACTAGTGTGGTATAAAGGTCCAAGAACTAATCATGAAATTGTTGGGGTTTACGACAAAAAAACCATCGCGAACACCACGCCAGCGATGGTGGCAACAGAAGAAATGCCAACGGCCGATGCACCGTTGGATGTTGGTGTAGCTCCACCGGCAGATCCAGTGCGCGAACCACTCGGGGAGCTGCTTGTGCTGGTGGAACCACCGGTAGGAGTCGGGAGGGCGGTGTAGAGGAGGTTGGACTGGTATTGGACACAGTTGGAAGAGGCAGGCACAACGGGGATGTATGGGACAGTAGTGATGGGACCCAATGACTCGGGAGGCTGGAAGTAGGTTAGGGTCTGACCGCCAGAGGTGTAGATACCAGGGGGAGTCATGTCGTTTCCTTCGCAGACCTCAAAAGTGCCGTTCTTGGCGTTGTTCGGGGCATTGTATGCACACCCGAGACGATCGTATATGTTCTGACAGTATGCGCCCGGGGTTTTGCCACTAGGATCACAGATCTTCAGGCAAAAGGCGCCACCACCCATGAAGCTAACACTAGGTTAGGGCACGCTGGCATAACAAAAGGTGTGATACTAACTTTGTCCAGTCGTATACCTGGTTATAAGTATTGTTGTCGCCACCACTGTTAGAGAACGCGTTCGAATACAGGATACCACCAATGGGGTTACCACGCTATATGGAATGGCACGTCAAAAAAGAGTGTCTAAAGAGGAAACAAACAAACGGACTAGGTCTTGACCATGAGGGTCGAGCTCTCCTCCATAGTCACCGGGGGTCAAGTTGATCTGGGTCTGGTCGATGAAACCGGCAATCTGAATGTAGTCTGGAGTCTTGATGAGTTGTACGCCCTGGAGAGCACCCTTGGGAATGAGACGGGTGCCATGGCCAGGCTTTGTGCACCAGGCAACTTCCTCGCCTTCAGTATCGCCAATGGTCGAGTTCGGCTTGGGGGGAGCCCAGAGGCAGAAATCTTGAAGAGAGTCAGTGGTCGAACCGACGAGTACTAACGTGGAACTACTACCGTCTATGTGGTCGACGAAGGACGTCTGACACAAGGAATTTTGGTTCTCGGTCGTGGAGTTGCAAATGTTGTAGCCGAGTTGCGGTCCACGGATGGCAGAGGTGACAGGATCGACTTGATAGGGCTACTCTAGGTGAGTAAAAAATGTAAAAAAAAATAGAGAAAATAGACGCACGATTCCAGAAGGATAGGCATAATGTTTGCTATAAAGAGGGGTGGGGTCGTTGGGATCAGGCTGAGCGAGTACGACGGAGGCAGCGGCGAAGGCCAGTAGTGCGGAAAGAGCGGAAGGGGACATTATGAGTCACGACGACGACGAATATAAAGCTAACGAAACAAAGAAAGATTACCGGTTTCGGCCTGTTCATATACCCTCCGAGTCGCGACGCACTGACCACCTGCACGTGACCCAAATCCGACCCATAAACACGACGCGTTCCGAAGCGCGAATCTCCGCTCTCCTTCAATCTCTTCCATCATGGCCAAGTCTACCACAGGTCTGTCCCTTCACTTCGGTGGCGTCGATCATAGCCTTACTCGCTCACAGTCACGGCCACCAAGACCGCTACCAAACGCGCCAACGCCAAGTCCACAAAGCAAGGTCAGTGTATGCGTTGTCTACGACCTGCATCGTATCACACAAACGCGCAGACAAAGAGGACAAGCCCAAACGCGCCCCCTCAGCATACAATCTCTTTGTACAGGCCCAGATGAAGGAGTGGAAAGTGAACAACCCCGGCGCACCCATCAAGGAAGCCATGATCGAGGTATATGCGCTTACTAATCCGCCTTTCGTCCGTTTCACGTCCGAATCACAGATCGGAGCATTGTGGAGAGATGCCCCAGAAAACCCTAATCGCGGCAAGGAGCCCAAATCTCGAAAACCCAAGGCCAAGGCAGCCAAGAATCCGCCACCCAAATCGAGCAATGCAGAGGCGTCCGGAGAAGAAACTGAATGGTGTGGACCTTTGTCTCTTCTCTCACCGCATGCTAATCATTTTGTGTAGAGAATCCCTATTACTGTATACTCCTTAGATCTGTAGCAGTAACTCCTAATTATAACACATCGTCACGTGATACGCGTCACGCACAAGTACTCCTATCCAGCAGTGACGTCATGAGTTGGTGCGACCATCCAAGCTGACACCCCTTTCTCTCTTTCTCTCTCTCTTTCTCTCTCTATCATTCTCTCACTGAACCATGGACAAGACATCATCTATCATTGCAGCCCTTGATGCTGGCAAGCTTCCCAGCCAACGCCAGATCAATGCCATTATCGACTGGCTCCTCGTCGACATCATTCCCTCTGATCCAACCGAGCTCGACGATCTCACTGAACGCGGCAAGGTCATCGCCCGTGACCTCGTTGACCTGCTCAACGCATACAAGCAATTGGGAACCAACAAAAATGGTGCCGTTTCCTACTTTCTTTCTTCTCTCCCTAGTTGACCATCGCTCGCAGACGATAATTTGGTCCAAGACACTCTTTGGTGTTTGTCCGAGGGTGACTTGTCTGCCACTCGCCTCGAAGCAATCGATGTCAAAGAGGCGTCGGCTGACATGAATGCACTTCGCACTGCTCTGAGGAATCTTCTCAAGACAGTATGGACGAACATCACAGGCGAAGGAAACCAGATACTCGGCGACTTTGCTTCCTTTATCCGACTCGCCCTGGCCGACTTTGCGGAATCGTTCGAGGCTCAGGTTTCCCAAACCAAAGAGAGCCTGAGAACGACGGAAAGCGAGGTCCAGCGAGGTGAAAGGGATTCTCTTGGGCGCAAGCACAAGACGGCCGAAGAGGAACGCGAGGAGGCGGACATCAAGGTCAAATTCAGGAAGACAATGGACACCGTCAAAGATGTCGGCACGGACGCCATCGGAGCTGGCCAGTCTGTCAAGGCCACTGTAGAAGACAGGGCCTCGAGGACTCGCACTCGCCTGATCGAGGCCTTCTACCAGGTCGGTTTAAAACCTCGTTGTTATTCTCGTCTACTGACTTTGTGTTAGATTTGTGATCGTGCTCAGAAAGATGAGCAGTACAAGCAATCCTTGGACACCCTCTTTAGCATCGCATCCAAGTGGTTAAACCGAACGCTTGACATCGCTGCCACCGACGAAGCTACCTCCTTTAGCAGCTTCATCCATGACTCTACGGCGGATAAGCATATCCAGCGTGCCGTCATCAACATTCGGACACTGCTCGAGCGACTCGCTGGTGGCAAATCCCTCGATAATGTGTTTGCCAATCTGCGGGCCTGTGCCCTCGACATCACACAGGACAGAGATCTGAAGGCGTGGTTTGACGACCTCATTAGCCACATCCGCTGTGGTCTCGGGACTCCAGGCTATGCTCGCAGTGAGGAAGCGCAGGCGAATCACGAGCGACTCGAGCGTCGCTGGAAGGAACTTGTCGAACATAACTCTGATACCGCCCAGAAGTGGAGGTTCGACCTTGAGAATTTCCGTCAAGAACTCCACGAGTTCCAACAGGCAATTACCGATGATCCCGACCTTAAACGCGCCAAGGAGGCGCACATCAGATTCGTTCGGGATGCGGAAGAGAGCATCGTCACCGGTGCGAGACTTGGGTTGCAATTCGCGTTGGAGCAAGCTTCTTGGTTCTGGCAAGACTTGTTCAATGTTTATACGCAGCGCGTTCTCGCCAAGTTAAGGAACATTCCCATCCCTCGGTAAGTCAACTAGCAATGGAGGCGATGCATGTCCTGACCGGTCGCAGGACCGAATACGTTGACCACGAAGTCGAGTTTGTACTCGAGAATCTCGACATTTCCTCCCTCAGACTTCTCCCGGGTCATGCATATATGCGCAACATCACGGATATCGAGATCACGGCTCCTAGCAAGAGACCATCTTCGATGAAGACCTCGTTCGGGACTCTCACTCACATTCGTCTCCAAGCCATACAGCTCTCCCTCCAGGACGTTTCCTTCTACTATAAGGACAAGATGTCGTCCGTTGGCCCAGACTACTTTACGGGGATCATGCAGTTCAACCTCCCCACCCAGGGTGTCGACGTCGACTTCAAGTTCCGGCTGATCCCGAACACAGAAGACGGCCTGGCGGAACGCGAGCGAATCAAGCGCTTCTTCAAAATCGAGCGCGTTGACGTTTCCCTCGCCGACGACATCAAGTTGGACATCAAAGAGTCCAACCACCCCGTGATCGCGTCCGTGTTCAAGCCCGTGCTCGTCCGACGCTTCCGCGACGCGATCGAGCGCACGCTCGAAGAACACATCCGGGGCGTGTTTGAGTTTACGGACGCCATCGCGTTCGACGTCACCAAGCGCTCCGAGGTGTTTGCAGACACGGGGCTCGGGTCCGCCCCGTCCCTTATGGCCGCGATCTGGAGCGAAATCGGGCATTTGCGCAAGCTGAAGGGAGGCGTGTTGAGCGGCTGGCGCGCGACTGGCACCGGGATCATCAAGGAAGGGCAGCGCGAGGGCGAGCCCTCGATCGCCGTCGGAGCTGAGCCTCAGATTCTGTCGGGTGAGAAGCGCGGTCCGCTCGGGGTGGGCTCGGAGCCTCTTGCGGAGAGAGTACAAGTCGCTGAGGCCGTTCTCGCCGCGGAGGAAGAGTCGGTCGTGGAACGCATCAAGGAGATCGGCGAGGAGGGTCGGAAGCGGGTGCAGACGTTTAGGGAGAGCGTGATACGCAAGGAGGCGGAGGAGAAGAAGCGCTCGGGCTGGGAGAGCACGGCGTTTGATGTCGCGTAAAGAGGCGAATTTCTATCCATTTCGTTTTGTATTTGTACGATAATTGTTGTATTTTTCCGTGCATCAACCAAATTCTGAGTGAAGGTTTTACTTGACGATGGCATTTGTTTCTTGGTACTGCATAGCGATCGTCGACTCTTAATCGGGAAGCTCCTGGCGCGGTCAGCTCAGTATGAGGATGGGTCCTGTCGGGATGGGGTTATGAGCCAAGAGCGATGAATGGAAAACGACGTACGAGCAACCTTTTCGATGTGGCTCTCCTCGAGGAAGACAGGGTGGGCGATCCGTTCAACGAAACCTCTTTCAAAAAAAAAACAGTAAGAAACCATTAGTACCTGCGACGATGCAACCCACCGCAGCTAGATTAAGCACACGGTGCATCGAGGCAGTATCCTCAGGCTGGAGAGGGGAGTTCAGTTTCGGTCACGTTCGACGTTCGCTGATTTGGCCGTTGAACCGGACGCCAGGTTCGGCGTTCACGAAAATCTTCAAAGAACCGAACCTAGTAACCGGACCAATCCATCACTAACATTGAGACGCCGATTCCGAAAGAGTAAGACTTGGAGACATATACTGGCACTGGTGATGGATGCATACTGAACCCATTGCAAGGTCTGATGCTTTTTGGTGGGGAGGACTTAATTTTTATCAGTTTCTAGACACAACGATCACCGGTTCAAGGGAATGCCCGGCGCCGGTTGAGTAATATAATCACTGTTAGCCTTCGTATACTTACCTTTAACTGGGTGATGTTATCCGTAGGTTATTCGACAGCCGCTGTGTTCTGTTGAATCTACACGGCCACCCCACCCTAGAAAAAGGTTTGCCTGGCTGGCAGTGTCAATCCTAACTTGAGATTGCCCACCAATTACGAATGCGCACGATTTTGGCGGGGCTGTTTGTTTTTAGCCTCACACATCTTAAGTTTGGGCGTTCGAGACAGTAAACGGCACACCGTGTAAAAAGCAATGACAGGGATTCCTGCACCCATTAAGTTATTTTTAGGTCTACACAAGAGCCAGAACTCTTCAGTCGCCGAGGCAGATCAAGTTCTCAAGACGTTTGGAAACACAGCGGCCACTTCCCCTCGCCGTTCTCCCGCGCAAACGTCTGACTTGCCACGAAATTTGTGACCGAACACAGTCCGTCGCAGTCCGCATCGCAAAACGTGAGGTCCTGTACCTCGTCGTTGACCACGATCCGCACGTACTCGTCCTCCTCTCCTTCGCACGCCAGCTTCTCCACGACCATCCTGGACGAGAAAGGCACCATGCGCGAAGCGACCCAAGTGCGGTTCGGGTCCGGCTTCTGCGGGTCGAGGGCGCTAGACTGCTCAAATAGCCCCATTGCGCTGAAGATCGAGGACATTTGGGTGTCGTGCGTGAAATCGGCGTAAAACGTGCGATCAAGGGGGAATGTGATAGGAGAGTCGTCGAGCGTGTGATTCGTTTGCGTCTCATCTTGGACGGGTTGGCCGGTCAACCTCGCAAGTAGCTCATTGACCCACCCGACGCCTTGAACCGGACCGAACTCGTTGCCGTATCTGTGGAAAACGGTGTTTAGCGGATGTTCAACGAAATCGCGCGGTACGATCAAGAAAGAAACGAACACATACCCGTACCAGTCGTAAAATCCGATATCGTAATAATACTCAAATGCATGCCACTCGTCGGGACTGAATAGATTGCACCACGGGCCAGGTGTTTCGTGTGCCACTGTGTCGTATGGACAGAACATCATCAATTCTACTATGTCGGAGTTAGTCAAATTTGCACCGGGTGCTGCAGCGTTGAAGCGTTCAACAATGACAGGTGCGAAAACGCCTGTCCACTCCGCGATCTGTTTGTACGGCGGTGCGGCCGCTGGACAATCGGAATTCAGCGTATTATTTGGCTGGTAGTTGTGTCAGATCTAATACATTGCGGAGAACGGGGGGAGGTCGATTGCAGCCTTAGACTGACCGTGGACTCGGAGATGATCACAGATAGCTGAGGCATATACGAATGGTTGCTTGCGTATGAGAAACCTGCGTGCCTCGTTTGAGAAGGACGTTCTGTTCGGTTCAAAAATTATCGTTGCTCCTCACCGGCGGTCCAGTTCAGCGCTGAATCGACCACGCGCTGAAGGCTTGAAGCGCGGACGAACGGAAGCATAGTTTCGTTCACGAGAGATGCATATCTAACGGAATATTCCTCGCCAGCGTCGAACGACCTTGGCGTGGCAACAAGAGAAAGGGAGGTCAAAATATGCCAGGAAGGACAAAATAGGATTATGACACGTACTGCGCCGCCCCAAAGGGAACCAGATCATCTACCCCGAATGTGTAATTGTACGTCTTGATGAATGACAAACTTTCGTTCCGGAACTCCGTCGCGTTCTTTATCTTCTTTAAGCTTGCCTGCATAGACTTTGTGTCGCTCGGAGTAGGGTATCGAGCGCCATGACGCTGCAACTATTTTCCCCCACACAATCAGAAGTCTTCGGCTTGCTGAGTAAATGGGATAACCTCACCAGATTGACCTGATAATAGAGACGACGAATAAGTGTCCATATCATCATGGTTACGATCGATCTCAACGCAGCGACGAACCTGAACGACTTGACACGATGCTGGCGGTGGCACATACTTCGCTACCGGAAACCAAGGTGTTAGGTCTCCCCATAGATGTTGCAACGTTTCCGGGAATCCCAACGGCGGCGCGGTCGTGTTGATTGACGCGTGGGTTGCCGGAAGTATTGCCAGAGATTGCACAAGTAAACTCAACCACATACTTATGAGCAATGTATCAAAGATTGTGATTCTGTAAGGAAAGTCTTGTGAAATGTGATTACGAACGGTAAAGGAAACGGCCTCACTTGAGCGCAGTTTGGCGGGAACGAGGTGAGTGTTCTACTCTCGTCTGTCTGGTATAAATGCTGTTCTAGCTAGGAACGATGTCAAAATGAAACAGGACGCGTCGAACGAAGCGGATGGGCCAACGAACGGTCTGGCAACAAGCGACGATCTACGTGTCCATTACGGCGCCTTGACACCGTCTGTCAACTGGGAGATTCCTGTTGGTACATATCAGAGTGGTGGGTTAGCCGGCCAACATCGCATCGCATGCTCCAATGTCACAGTTTTCAATATGCCAGCAACGCATTGCCGCCAATTCCGCCCGTCAATTTTTAAGACATAAGTGGGCGTAAGTACCGTAGCGATTCGACGGGAAAGTGGTGAATCATTGGCTGGAGGCGGTGGACCGCGTAAATGGTGCTAAATTTTCTCCGGCCCGCTCGGAACCAATGGGTCGGCAGTGCACCAACACGACGTCTACCGTATGTAGAACACCGCCAACGCACGTAGTGCGCTCGAAGTGAAAACGGAGTCGGTGCACCCAAACCCTTGACCGCAGGTTCATCAAGCTTATGGACAGTGCGTCACATGAGCACTTGAACACCGAGCGGAGGTCGCAACTAAGTAAAAGTTTCGGTACCCCTCCAGAAGAGAAGAAAGGGAAGAGAAGAAAGTAAAAAATACCACTGACACATTGCTCGTCTTCGTTATAGACAATTTCACAAAGTTGTTGCTACAGTAACCAACTTCGAGAAATACCCGAGACATGATTTGGACATGATATTGGCAGAGTTTCCATAAGTACTTATGTGCTGCCTGACATCCAAATTACGCCACTGAGTTGTCTTGACTCGGAGCCAATCTCTACGATTATACATAACGCTAGACTCCATCAACTCCCGCTCAAGCTGCACTCGCAAACAATATCGGTGCTAGCAGCTTGGTGATCCCAAAGTTACGCACTACGATACACCGAGATATGTACCCTGCTGGCAGTTGAAACACTATCCGACAAAGTAACACTACAATACGACAGATATCTCTCACTTGAGGAAGCGCCGTCTTGCGCCGGCAGAAACCTTGCTTGAAAAATTGTAGTCGCACACACACAACATCAGGAAAAAAGAAAAATCCCTGGTAGTAACCCATTTGCTAATACTCACTATATAAACTAAAATGTACTACCGTAGTAAT
>JBBPOJ010000741.1:0-21181 GCA_038091395.1 Leccinum rimulosum
ATATCCGTCGAGGGGAATAGGTGAGGTTCTAGAAATCGTGGGCATATAATCCGCGGGTGAGCATTCAGTGATGGTGTGCGAACATCCTTCCGTTGATGCGGGTCCGTGGACACATCGGGTCACCCATTCCGATACGCCGTGCAACGAGAATCCTGCTCTCCATCGCTAATAGCCCAAGACACCAACAGTCTTGCGTTCACTTGTTCCATCCAGTAAGCGTCCAGCGGAGCGGGGAGCGATCTGCCTCCTTGTGTGCAGGTCGCGGAGCTTTGGAGTACCGGGTACCGACGCCTAGTGTGAGTTCATCAGAGCCCGCAATGTCGTCGATGCCGCAAGGATAGGTGCTCGGAGCTCAAGTTGCGATCGGATGCCAGTGAGGCCATTGTTGATCCAATCTTGTCTCGGCAAGTAACGCCCAGCGTCTTAGCACGTCTGATTATTGGAGAAGAATACACATTGAGGCTTGATCTGGATCTGGAGCGGGTCGTCGGAACTGCCGACTTGCGGCTTAGACGACGTGATGGTAATTGTTGTCGCACGGGTGAACTGGCATTTCGACATCACATCCGAGTCTGCGGAAGGTGTCCAAGCCAAGCCAGAAAATAGCCAGTGGATCGCATCTAGGACCGATTCCCCACGCGTGTCTGATTCTAGATGTCCATCGTGGAGCCAAGCGCCGGCCACGGAAAGTGACGATATCAAAGAAGAAAACAATGTCAAAGAACAAGACAACACCTTTATGTTCGCACTGCGCCAATATCCGCATCCTTAAACGCACCAGCAAATCCGCAGCCAGCGTATCGCTGATGAACAGATGATGATGGTTGCGATGAAGTCGACCCGAGCCAGAGTTGTCGAGCCCACAGTCACAGTCCCCTTCGATTCCGATTTCGAGCAAGAGTTCAAGTGTGCAAAATGAACCGCCCCATGGACTGCGCTGCGTACGGTAGACGGTTTCGCCGGAACAATTGGCAAGGCGACGACGATCGCTAATACGAGGGATAAAAGGAGGACGCCGCCAATCACGTACGTCCGACAGAGCGCTGCCGCTTCTGACGACCAGCCCCGCATTCTTAAGGGCCATGACCGGACGCAAGGTGCAAGCACGCCAGCCATGACACACGTGCGCGTGAGCGTTAGTAGAGCGAGAGAGGTGCGGATGACGTCGACTCATCATAATGACTGTCCATTTTGGTGTTCATGGCCATAGCTGAGTGTGGCGGAGGTGGAGACCACGACAGAGACGTAGAATCTACGGCAGTCGTTTCCACTGCCGCAGAGCGTGTCCGTGGTCTGGCAATGCTCATCCGTCGGCGTACTGGATGCTGACCTGGACGGGGAGGATGGTGGGTATTGCGTCGTGAAGTTTGTGTTGTTGTTGTGGTGGTGGTGGACCTGGTGGTGGTAGTGATCATGTCAGCATTCTCATCTGGACGACTCTCCCGGGGTACCGTAGCTTGTTGGGCATCCAACGGAATAGTGTAGGCGTGCAGAGGACGACCGGTGTCGTGCATGTAGTAGACATCGACGAATTTTTTGCCGACGACCCACATGGAAGCGGAGCACGTCAGATGATGGGAGCGCGGACTCGGGGTGCATTTCGCATAACAGAACATAGTATTCGTAAACGACGAGCATATAGTAGCATATACGTAGTAGCAAACGACGAGCATATATACGTAGTGAGCGACGAGCATATACGTAGTGAGCATATCCGTAACGAATTCGTGTCGACCGACGAGCATATTCATAGCGAAACGATACAACTCCGAGTCGGAAATCAGTAGTATATACATTACATTACATTCTCAGTCTTGAAAGCCACAGGTTGTCCATTGCCTGGCGCGCTGCTTGATTGCTCTTCAAGAGCGCGAATACCGGCCGGATCCTCTCTTGTTCGCACGAGACTGAACGAACGTGGGTTTGATCCACCCCGGGATCCAAAAGTGAGGCGGGATCGGCGGCGAACGCGGCCATCTCGACGTTGAGCTAGTAGAAATGACCGTGTGAGTTGAATCCCGATTACGGTGACTCACTTACCCATGCTAACACGTAAATAATTTTTTCTTCGTTGCGGGAGTTGTCGGGGATGATGAACGTGGTATTATCCGAGTCCCATAGCTGGGGAAAGTCCGGGGTAACGCCGACCCAATACGCGGACGTGGGGCGCGCGAGCGATAGAACGAGAAAGTTTTGAATGACCGGATTTGCGAACCAATTTGTTTCGCCGGCGGATGACAGCTCGTGCCAGTGAGAATACCCAGACGTGGGTTGCCACGTGAGGGTGCGGGCGTGGTTGTGCAGATCGGACGAGTGGAGTAAGAAAGCCTGGACGGCAGCTCGCGTTTTGCGCAAATACGCATATCCGACGGTTCGAAGCTAGGGAGGCCCATCAGCCGTGTGAATCAATCTAATTTAGGAAAATTACCTTATCAAAGATCAAATGTTGGAATAGCGCGTCCGGCGCAGCGTCGCCACCCGAGAAGACTGCGATCAGTGGGTAAGTAATGCACGTGGCGGGGTTACATAATAAAGACGTACCTGGCATTGGGCCGCCCAGCGGTTGCGGCGTCCGGTGTTTGACGATTGCTACGTTGATCGCGCGATCGACCTCGCCGGGAGCTAGGAGCCAGTCGTCGGCCAGCAAGAGAAGGGGGTATTCGTTGGTTAGTATCCGGTAGCGGATATATATACCCGCGTATAATGAAACAAAAAAAAGGTCGTCGGCAAGGTTTTGAATGATGTCGTGGAAATGATCTATAAATAGAAGGTGTCAACAATATTTGCTGTGAAAACCAAGACGACTTACCAGGGAAATCGTCGAAATCGAGAACGTCGGTATACCGTCCTTGCCAGTGGGGGCCCTGAGGGGGAGCATTGTTATCCCAGTCATCCGAGGGATCGAACAAGGTATCTTCGGTAGAGAACGTTTCGAAGTCGTTCAGGTTGGGGTGAGAGTGGTCATCCGAGGAAGCGGTCGAAAGGGGCGGCGTTGACATGGACATGTGGGGTGTACTAAGCTTACGAGTGACGAGAAGTATCGCGGAAAAATGTGTCAAACGAATCGCCGCTCGTATTTCCTTGCTCCGCTCAGACCTTTCGTCGAACGTTTGGAAGTGGGACCGATTACGTCTGAGCTTGCCACACATGCCAATGACTCGCATGACTCGCGGCAAACATGCGGTGGAGTTCACACGCGCGTAGATAAGATTGCTGGTCACTTGCTATCCCGACCCTGATTTACGTAAGACAAATGACTAAATAGAAGCTTCCTGCCTTCGCTCAGGGTCTACCCCAGAGACTTTCCCGCTACGCTATAATACGTGCGTTCCTGTTATGGATACAGACACTAGTAATAGAAGCACGGCCGCGCTTTGCCGGCAATTAAATGCGACCACTGGGGGCGCGACTTATGAGCGCAAGAAGGCTGGAAGAAGTCACCGTGACATCGCCCAATCGCCGCCGATATAGGAGTCGTTCAGGGACTGACTTGGCTTGGCTAGACTAATCTCGTCTATGTTTACCTAACCCGTGGACGATCCCCCCCCCGCCGCAGTATCACCGCACATTCGAGAACACACAGGGGAACAAGCATTATGACGCCCCAAACCCAAAAAAAAAACAGGCGCGACAACACGACAAGAAAACCCAGCGTGGCGACGGGGCTGCAACGGCGACGATTGGTGAGTACCCGCGTGCTCTCCTCGTCCTCATCTTCACGCTGATCCGGGCCGGCGCCCTACCGTGGCCTCAAATGTTGGCCGGAAGTCACTCATTGCCACTCCTGGCAACCGCAAGCGTATACGCATTATCATCGCCTTCGCGTTCTTCTCTCAATGGTCGGGTATTGGTCTCGTCTCGTACTACTTGAACAAGGTCTTCGACGACCAGATTGGTATCACCGGCACAGGAACTCAAATCCTCGTCAACCGCATTCTGCAAATCTGGAACTTGGGCTGGGCCGTCGATTGGGCCGTCGCTTCCTCTTCCTAACTTCCGCCGGTTTGATGACGCTATTCTACACGGCACAAGCGATTTGCTTCTCCCAGTATGCTCAACATGCAACTCCTGCGGCCGGACAGTTATCGGATCCATCTTCCTCTTCTATGCCGCATATGACCTCGCTTCAGTGACACTCCCCTCATCGTCTCTCACGGTCGATATCTTACCTTACAATATTCGCGCCAAAGGGTTCAACGGTTTCCATTTCGTCATTTCGGTTGCCCTTATCTTACCCGATTGTCCTGGACGCTCTCGGATGTAAGTCGCGTTCGATGTCCGTCCATTGACGCACCACGGTATTGATATTCACGTTCGACGGTCTAGCTCGTATACGTCTGCTGGCTTGTATGTGAATTCATCTTTTGTTGGTCCTACGTCGTGGAGACGAAGAACCGGAAACTCGACGTTGTTCGATGGTGAAGATGCCATCGATAGAATCGCGCAACAGGTACACGAGTTCCGCGTGGATTCCCCCCTCGAAAAGGATAGGAGTGTATGATACCCCCCCCCTCTTTCCGGCGTACCATCCTCTTCGTTTGCTGTGAATGGAGACCTCCTTGGTATTTCACCATGACAGTATATATTTTGAATCATGATTCCAAACATAACATCCCGGTTGGCGTATCAAGCTTATATCAAGGTCGACGGGCCATGCGCGCAGTACAGTAGTATTTCGTGACCTCGTCCATTTAGCCACATGACAGGTTCAATCTCCGAGCTGTTTCTTGATGTGTTCCATTCCGCAGTGCTCTGATGGGAGTGTTTGGTCTCCTGGATGACATGAAGGTTCGACGTCAATTCGAGCCACTGGGACCGTATCGATGAAAGACATATGACGCCCCCTAAAATTTGGTGCTTGCAGTGCGGAGCATCAAAACGAAATCGACACAACACCTTTTCGAGCAGTTGCCAATTCGAACCCAGAACGATGACAGGGCAATATTGCGCAATGCGGCCACGTTCTGCTTCCAGGCCAATGCCACCAAACGATAATCGCCAGGTGCTCTTTCCATTCGAACCCGCACATCACAATGAATATTGCAAGGAGCAGAGAGCGCGCGGCCGCAGCTTTTTTTGTTTCTTGCTGCACCTTCGACGCTTGACACGTCGTTATTGTCCGGTCGATAGTGATTCCGATAACGTTTTCGCATTGGGTAAAACTTTCACATGACAAACAGCTTGTCCTTTGTTTGGTGACATTTGTCATCAGCGTTTCTCAGCTTGGCTTCCGTTTGCGGCTTCTCTTTATTTACTACTACCATCATGTCCCAGACCTCAGCCCTACCAGGTGCTTCGCCTTTCTTTCACGTTACCATGTCACAGCAGCACAGGCAGCGCACTCTGGCGGGGCCACCTGCTTCGAACGATTTAAGTATTCCTTTTCTCGACATTATACAGCGTTGGGCATCGCTGACTCGAGACAGGGCCAAGTGCTGCAATTGGCACACTGGAACATGTCTCTCAGCAGCGTAGTTGGTTACCCAGACACTCCAGAAAAAGTGTCGCTCCCCTGGCAGGAAGTGGTTGGGTATAGGTATGGTTGTGCGTCAACTACACTAGATGAGCTTCGTCTCATCGGTTGCACAGGGTCAATGATGACAAACATAAGCGCTCGGTGGTATCGAGCGATCACCTCCATCCATCTGTTGGTTCTTCGCACCGCATCCCGCGACATCATCCTCTTTATGCGTCAATACCGCTGCATGTCGTCGGTTTGCCTCCCCCCTTTCTGTGATCACATGCGCTCACATCCGTCTTTCGTCGCATGCACCCCATCATCCTTTCGTTGTTCTCCTTTGGTGTATGCTAAATACACCCTGCAGTTGTGCCTTTTTGGCCGTCGTTCGTTGTCGAATTTGGTGTTTAGGTATCCGTAGTATTAAGGTTTAAAAACGCAAGAGTCACGCATCACGAGCGCAATGTGACAATTACAAATAGTCACAACCTATATATTTCAGCTATGTCCTTGATTTGGGAACCTTCCTTGCAGGCTAACCATCACCTCACCACTATGTCAGCCACTCCTAAGGTACAACAATCCGCATGCGTCACTTCCCCAATTCCTAGTCCGGTAACAAAAAACACAAAGATGTTTCATGACACACCTGTCGAATTAGTAGGGAAGATAGAGGAGATGATTTATACCAAGCAACAGGAAGCTCTCGTTTCCTTCGCAAAACGACCAGTCGTTAGCAAATGTGCGGTGAGTGCCTTGCCAATATTCCGCCCGATGTTCACATAGATCCTGATTATCTTAGATACCGTCGCTGAAATCTAGTGCTTTGATGTCCAAGTTTACCGATGCGTTGTTGAAGAAGAAAGCATGTGCTAAGGCACTTGCGGACGCCGAGCGCTCGTACATGGAATGGGAATATCTGTTGCGTAACTATGCTGGGGACACTACAGTTCAGCGCATCGTCCAGGCAAATCCATTCATTGACGACGGGCAAGGGAACACTGCGGGGGGTCGGTACATTATGGCAATCTCTCACGTTAGCTTGCGGGATTTTTCTTCGTCGGGACAGCACCTGTTGCAGACCGGTTAACAAAGGTGAGTTTTTAATTATCTATCGTGGCATATGAGATATTGAAGTCTGCAGACAACTATGACGCGTTCCCCTTAACTTTTATTATCCAAGTAACGTGTACTGCGAATATCCGTTGTGTTACAAATCGACGCGCTGTATCTTATTATGTTTCTCCGCGTATTTTATGGGATCCTGACGGGGTCCCGGTTGATGTTGTAGTGTAATGGAAAATGTTTTGAATATGGAATTGATATGGAAAATGTTTTGAATATGGAAAATATTCTGAATATGGAAAATGTTTTGAATACGCAACTACCTTGCTGCGACTCTCTCTTTTGACACGTTACACATTACGTTCCACTGTCGGGGAATGTTAATGAACACCTTCCGTGACGGCCAAAGTACTACTGGGGCATTCACACAAACTTGTGTGTGTGACAGAGCCTTTAGCACACCAAGTGCTTTCACTCGGCACGAGAAAGGGTGTCGCAAAGGTAGAAAACGACTCTCTGACGTCCTTACCAAGGCAAAAGAGGTCTATCATGCCAAAAGAGCTCGGCATACTCCACGCGCAGCTACTGGGCCAAACCGGGCTTTAGAGCTTTCCAACGGCCAACTTTCACCGAATGAGGTCTTTAGCGCGTCCAGTGCCTCAGAATCCCTCATGGTCCCGTCCTCATCAGACTTACGACGAGTAAGTAGATTTCTTTCTTGCTCATTCTGTCTGACGATTAACGTTCCAGGTGGCGTTGCCAAGGCCGCTACTACCTTCAGATGGTGACCAGCTACGGGTCTTTAACGTTTCCAGTGCCTTAGAGTGCCTCGTGGACCCGTTGTCCTCCGATTCACGACAAGTGAGTGGATTTCCTTTACTTCTTGCTCATTCTGCATGATGAACGAAGCTTCTACTTTACCAGACGGCGTTACCGCCATCATCAGATGGTGACAAGCTACCATTGGCACACTCTCGAGATATACTTCCAGAATGCATCTCGCCGCTTCCTTCGCCGCTTCCGTTTGACTCACAAGCACATTCCGCATCAGATGCAAATAATCCCTCGACTTCGTCTCAAAAAATTCTCTCCGGTCCCGTTAGGCAAGCTGCTCGTCTCTACGCTTCGGTACGCAAACTATATAAGACGCAAATGAACAAATTTGGCTTGTTCCGTGTATATTGCACTGATTCACCTCCTCGCCACGATCCGGAAGACCCTTATGCGATCGAGAACATGCTTGTTCACGCGGCTCCCCATGAATCCTCTGAGAGTCCATATTATCCCTACCCAAATGAGATTTCCATGCGCATTGGGGACTGGTATTGGAATCAAGGGGCGCAAAAATCGAAGGAAAGTTTCAGACAGCTTATCAATATCGTTTCGGACCCTGCCTTTTCACCCGACACTTTGTCACGGACTGCATGGGATACTATCGACGGACAACTTGGGCACAATCACTTTGACGGCGCTTCTCCGGAGTGGTTGAACGACGATGAAGGCTGGAAATGTTCCTCTGTTGTAATCTCAGTACCGTTTCATAGCCAGTCAAGAAATCCGGGTCCGAAGGATTATGCGGTTAACGGTTTCTACCATCGCTCCCTCGTCTCTATAATTAGGGAGAAAATTACCAATCCAACTCAAGCATCACACTTCCACTTCGAACCGTATGAGCTTCAATGGCACCCGCCTCACCGGGACCACAACGTCAACGTCTATGGCGAGTTGTTCACATCGTCCGCGTTTCTGGAGGCGAACCAAGTGCTTCAAGACTTACCCCCGGAACCCGATTGTGACCTCCCTCGTGTCGTTGCAGCGCTGATGTTTTGGTCCGACGCGACCCAGCTGACTGCCTTCGGTGATGCTAAATTGTGGCCACTGTACCTTTATTTTGGCAACGAGTCAAAATACCGAAGATGTCAACCCTCTAAGAACCTCTGTTCTCATGTGGCGTACTTCCAGGCGGCAAGTACTCGATTGTTTTGCTGTGCCGCAGATTTGCTTATCCTTTGTCTAGCTACCGGATGAGTTTAAGGACTTTCTGGCACTGCATTTGGGCAACAAAGCTGCGAGTGACCCACTTCATTCCCATTGCCAGAGAGAGCTTTTCCACGAACAGTGGAAGCTACTCCTCGACGAAGAGTTCATAAAGGCATATCAACACGGTATTGTCATTATGTGTTGTGATGGCGTCAAGCGTCGGTTCTATCCCCGTATATTCACTTACTCTGCCGATTATCCCGAGAAGTCTGTGCTAAGCCTATCTGTCTTGACCATTTAGTATTTACTGACATACTCATTCAAATAGAGTCTTGATTGCGTCTATACGCAACCTTGGAACTTGTCCCTGCCCACGCTGTACACTTCCTATGGAAAGTGTCCCCGCCATGGGTAGCCAGCTAGATATGGATCGACGACAAGTATTGGCCCGGGTTGATGATGGCAATCGACGAGACAAAGTACTAAGTGCACGAAGGCTTATCTACCAAAAGAACTATGCTGTTACCTCATCGCATATTCAAACTTTTCTCAAAGACGAGTCTTTAGTACCCACTATGGTAAGTGTAGATCCCACTGGAGTTGTATGTATCTGTGCTTACCGGTGTAGAATGCGTTTTCAGAAAGACTCTGTGCATTTGGTTTCAACACATTTGCTATGCTCGTGGTTGATCTAATGCACGAATTTGAGCTTGGTGTATGGAAAGCTATTCTAACCCACCTTCTACGCATACTTGACAGCTTGAAAGGCAATATTTTGCGTGAGATTGATCAAAGGAAGGTTCCTTATCCTTTGCTGTGCCCTTCATATAATCAACTGATCTGTATATTGATTATAGATATCGTCAGGTCCCTACATTCGGAAGAGATACGATCCGGCGCTTCTCAAAGAATGTATCGGAGATGAGGAGAGCTACCGCACATGATTTTGAAGACATCCTCCAGGTGCGTAGTATAGTTGTTACCTACAATATTGAATGTAATCAATTTATATCAGTGCGCTCTCCCTGTCTTCGAGGGCCTGCTGCCAGAACCGCACAACACGGCTGTGTTGAAGCTTCTCTTCCTCCTTTCTCATTGGCACGGACTCGCGAAATTGCGAATGCACACGGATGACACCCTTCGGCTGATGGATTCTGTCACGCAGGCTTTAGGAGATGCCATTCGTGCGTTTCAAGCTGACACCTGCCCTGCTTTTCACACGAAAGAACTTAGACGTGAGGCCGAGGGGCACCAACGTCGCGAGGTTCGCACTCGCTCTCAGCGGGGTGGCGAGGGCCCCACTGCTGCTGTTCAACCACGCAAACAAAAAACTTTCAACCTCCGTACTTACAAACTTCATGCCCTTGGCGACTACACGGCTTCCATCAGGCTATATGGAACAACGGATTCCTACTCGACACAACCAGTTCGTATCTATTTTTCCACAAGTGCATCAAATGGTTTAACCTTAGTTCCAGGGTGAACGAGAGCACAGAGTCGGGAAAAGTAGATATACTCGTACCAGTAAAAAGGATTTTGTTCGTCAACTGACTCGAATCGAGCGACGACAAGCAAGAATACGACGTACTTTCGAGTCCGACATTGGCAGCCGTCTTCCGGAACCAGTTCCAAAGCTCTTGAACGAACCCTACAATATTGGACAATCACAACATCAACCGGTCGACCTTGATGGTTTCCTCCGCCGAAACACAGGCGATCCAGCATTAACGGTACGGATATCATAGCTCTACGATGATGATCATGATTAAATATATCAACAGAACTTTGTTTCCAAGTTAAAGTGCCACCTCCTTCCTCGCATTCGGTCAATCCACATGGATACCATGGAGCTGACAGCTGATTATCTGCTACCGAGACCAAGTGACAGCTATAATGAATGGCCCGTCTCGGTCAACCATGTACAGTTCAAAGGCGATCGCATCTACCGACACAACGTCATTCGCGTCAATTATACCGCGTATGATGTCCGCCGCAACCAGGATACCTTCAACCCTAATGGCGACCACTGTGATATAATGGTGCTGGCCGGCAAATCCAGAGAGGACTCTTCGCATCGTTTTTGTTATGCTCGTATTATCGGGATATACCATGCGAATGTTCACTACATTGGTCCAGGACTCAAGGATTACAACCCTCGTCGTCTAGATTTTTTACATGTACGGTGGTTCGAACTCATCCCATCTGAACACCGACCGAACGGGATCGAGCTGGATATGCTGCGGTTTGTTCCATTGAACTCAGACCGTGCATTCGGTTTCATTAATCCCGCGGAGGTACTGAGAGGTTGTCACATCATACCCGCATTTGCGAAAGGACGACAGCACTCGGAAGGCACTACGACATCTAGTTTAAGAAGACATTCTGACGATTGGAGATACTACTATGTCAACAGGTGCGGTTCAGTCCGTCTATATCCCTTCTTACTAACTGATGCTACGGCACGAAGGTTCGTAGATCGTGATATGTTGATGAGGTATCACTGGGGACTCGGTGTCGGTCATACCTATTCCCACATTCGTGACACCACAAGAGATCAAATGGCATCAACGGAAGGATGTTCGCACACCATCACTGAATGCTCACCCGCGGATTATATGCCCACGATTTCTAGAACCTCACCTATTCCCCTCGACGGATATGACGACCTCGACAACAATTTTTCGCTTTCCGACCTCGACTGGAAGATTGCAGAGAACGATGGCTGCAGCGCAGCAGAACGCGATTTGGAAACCATGGAAGCCAAGGACAGTGGTTCGCATCGTCAGAATATCCCACCCTGCGGTTTTGATGACCTTGATCGCAGCTTCCTGCTCGAAGACCAAGAAGTTCTCGAATGGGAAACATTACTTACTGAAGAGGATGATGACGAAGGGTCCGATAACGATTCACATGTGTCCGCTGATATGTACGAGATGTATGGTTCTGACTGGAGTGATGATGGGGAGTGCGAGTAGCGTCACCGTTGGCGGTGGCTACCACCATCATCTTCCATGTACTTTGCGTGCCATGTCGAATAGTACTTTAAATTTTGACAGAGCTTCAGTCGAGTTTACAAGTCATTTATGTAAGCACTTCGAGCTCGGGCGTGCACTGCGGCTCTGGCTGTTGCAACTTGTCATCATCGTCCTCCCCCGGTGGGGCACCTCCCACCCGCCCTTGCCTGGACCCGCAAACTTTCATCATACAAATTTCAGTCAGCAAGACTGCTCCCTCTACCGCTCCCTCTACCGTTGCTTCTGCGTCCACAACCTTGTGCCAACACTACTGCAAGCGAATGAGCAGCGGCTACCCGAAGTTCCCGCCCGCGTACGGGTTGCTCGTATGGTCACTACTACCCAATTCCAAGCTAAGCAGTTCTCCCGCTCAATGGTTCACTCCGACAACAACTTTTTTTTTGGCGGTACGCCTGGTGGCGATTTTAACTTCAATCCCCCCTTGCGATGCGCCATGACTGGAATGTAGTATAACTGCGGCTTGTGCTCACACTCGCACAATTAAGCTTGGACGATTTGGCCGAAACGGTATGATCGTAGGTATCAGCGGGGTTGTGTATAGGATTCCGAGTCCTGCAACTACCGAGATGTGGTTACCGAGTCTCCTTACATCTCAAAATTATCAATCAAGTTTTCGTTTGATTGGTATCACAGAGAAGAATTGGATGTGACCGGAAAAATCGCAACAAAGCACGACCTACTGAGGATATCGGTGAGCAAGGCAACGACCAGGCTCTCATGTAAAACGTCACCTTCGAAGACAAGGTCATCCCCCGTCCTGCTCAAATATTCTGGTGAGCCTAGTCGCGTGTACTATTGAGATCTTACACGTATGCAATGTACAGGTACCTTGAAGGGCTCAAGTGGCAATCCAATACATTCAAGGAAGTCTCCTGTGTTCCATTCTTTTCTGGTGCACGAAAATGAAGTGGTCGGTTCCCCATCTGATTGCTCGACATAACTTGTGTATCGTCAAAGGGCAGCGTATCCAGTCAGGAAGCCGCGAGCATGTTACCACCGCTCCTCGACGTCCAGCCCAGTCCGAGTCACATCACAGATCTAGGTCATCGATACGTCTGCGCCACCTGGATCCAGGGTGACATTTCAACGTTTCAACTACGCAACCAATGTGAACACTTAACCTCGACAAAAGATTGCTCAACTGCTCGAAGCGCTACATGCAAATGATACAGTCGCCGCAACCTCAAGCCCGCCCGGCCTCCTTATCGCCAACGGTGGCGATCCCAGACGCGTCCATCTTCTCATCCACCAATCCGCCCGTCTCCCAAGTCTTTCTTTCATGGTAAACAAGACCCCGAGGCAACTCTTATTCGATCGCGATGTTCCATGCAGCGGAGACGGAACACTGCGATAGAACATTGGTGTTTGGGTTCTAGCAGTGTCGGCAGCCGTTGGACGGGAACGGTTTGTATAGGTTCGTACGACCAAATTCGTCCCTATGAACCTCTGATGATGTTCTTGAAGACTTCAATGTTGCATCCTCCTGCCATCGTCATCGAGCACAACAAGGTCAAATAAAGTTCAGGGCAGCGGCTGTTTAGAACGGAGGGTCTTGCTGACCGTGATCAAAGTGCCGAGATCTGATAGCACACACAATGATTGGAAGCGGACGCTCAGCTCAAATCTGAACTCCAGATGTTGATCGAGATATTGAAGGTACGTCATCTCCGTTTTCCAGTCCGTGCTCACACGTACATCTTGATCAGGAACCCGATATCGACCTGTATCGACCTGTTCTCGAGACTTTACGCGTACTCATAAGAACCTCTACGTCTTCCATGACATCTTCTCAAGTTCCTCCACCCTACCCTGAGCTCTAGGAACCTCTCTCTACGTGGGCTTCGTCAGAGGATAAGTGTTTCCAAAGATGCGTCTTATTGTTTTGTAGTCTCTCTTTCCCGACATTTTATCTATGCTTACTATGACGCACTCAGATACGCAGCCACGGGGGGAACGTGGGCTTAGTCAGAGGATAAGGTAAGTGTTTCCAAAGATGCTTATACCACGCGTCTTATTCTTTCGTAGAATCTCTTTCATCTTATCTATGCTTGCTATGACGCACTCAGATACGCAGCCACGGGGGACCCTCCGGCATCGGCTACTCTCAGCTTCCTGCTGCCACCACCACCATCGACAATACCGGACCAGAGCCAGGTTCATGGGGATAAGAACACGCTCGCCATCTAGCAGAAGAACTCGGAGAAGAATCAAGAGGGTGAAGAAGCAGTTTCTTCCCTGCCTGCCACGAAGAATTTAGCCCCAACCTTCGACGCGAAATGATCGCGCGACTTGAACCCGATCAGGAAGCACTGGGACTTACCGCGAGGTTCCACCGGCTACGACCTGGACGATCACCCACTATGATATGATATGTGGCCCCGGATCGCATCAATATGTTTCTCGTTTCTTCCCGAATCCCCTGAGGCTTCGACTCGCAATCCTCATTGTGTACAGAACCAGCCGCCAGCGTGCTACCCAGTTTGAACGCCCAGAAGGCTCTTGATACCGCCCAGCTGCAGGGTAGAAGTGACACACGCGAAACGTGCACAGCCCCGCAGCCTGAGCTTACCCAGGATATACTTGTATGATTGAGTTTCAAAAGCTGGATTCAGACAGCTCGCCGGGTCTGCCATTAAAATTCACTAGAAGGCTTCGAGTTTGTTGTGGTTTTCGCTAGCGATGTTCTTGGCAAATGTGAGTCAGCGAGTGGCGAGCTTGGTCTTCCTTCGTTGCCTCGTGTTAGTCTCCGGTCCGCAGTCGACCTCAGCTCTCGTGCACGCCGTTCGAACAGGTGGATCCTGGACGGGGTAGTGGAGGCGTCGGGATTCCGGAGAAGAAGAGCGTGCTGAGTATCGGGAGTATTATCTCGGAAGGGGTGTAGACGGAGACGGGGTGGCGCGAAGACCGCTCTGTGATGGGGGTTGGCATGTTATTTATCCGTCTTTTTCCATTATGCTCGCGTTATCATCGTGTGTAAGTTATGCATCTCCCTCTGTTTATCCAGTTTCTTTGTCGTTTGGTCGGTTTGTTTTGTTTTTCTCCTTGTTTTGTTTTTGTTTTATCTTTTTGTTTCGTTCGCTTGCTTTGCTTCTGATCCTCTTGCACACATTTTCGCTCTGGTGGCTCAATCGAGGACAACTTTTTTTTTCCCTTGCCGTCTAATTGTATATTGGTTGTATTTAACTTGGGGCACTGAGATATGTTCCGGGTTCCGATTCCAATCGGAGGGTTTCTTGTGTTTGCTTTAGATTTCATTACATGGCTGTGGGATCTAATACTGTATTCGACCCGAGTCGTGCCCTATCATCGGACAGCAAGGGATGTATCGGTCAGTCCGATCCGACCGGACCAGCACGGCGCGGCGCATGCTCTCCTCCTCACATTAAATGTTCCTTTCTAGTCTCACAGTACCCCACTCGTTGGGCCGATCAGGCTGGAATAAGAACGGTAGCAGGCATGCGTCGCCAATATTTTAATTATGATGATTAGGTCGCGGAGATTCGGAGATTCCAAGTATTACAACACTGGACGTGAACCGTAGTTCGAGTGCGACTCCGGCAAACACACCGGCCATGGTGGGGTCTGTCATAGTGATTGAAGTGGAGAACTGATGTACAAGGTTGCCCGGTGACGCCTCGTCTTCGACAAAGTGAAGAGACGATGCGCGAGGATGTTCGAGACCATCGGACAACCAGGGTTGCGTGGTGGATTTGAATTAGTAAAGGATCAGATCAGTGTTCCACTTCTGATGGAAATTACCGCGTCGATGCTTGCCGTTGTCGCAAGCCACCATAGACCAACTCTGAGCAGAATTACGCTGCCCTGTCCTTAGAGGCAAAGGCCGAGTGCTCGGAAAAAGGCAATGCTGTACATAGCTACCTCGATGTCCGATAGTTCAGCCGAAAGGCTTTGAAGGCACATTCAACATTCAACAAGTATGATAGCCTGGATTGAAGAGCTGATTGTACTAGGACGACGAGCCCCCGAGTCGGATTCATCATTTCCGGACTCTTACTGACAAGAGACATGCCAGCATGAAGATCGAGCTGAAGATGTTGTCCTCATTTCGCAGCCGAATGGGAAAGTCGGCTAAAAATATTTAAGTAATTTTGTTCCCGATTTTTGTTACATTTAGACTTATCCGAGAAACGAGCCAAATGACGCGCCTCCACCCTCCTCTCTTCATCATCGAAATGTTCTCTACTTCCTTGCTTCCGTCAACACCTTTCAGTTACTCAGTAGTTCGCCGTAGTCGAGTCCGACGCAGTGCTCTCAAGTAGCAAATATAAATGCGAGCAGAACGACGGCCGGGAACAGGCCTAAGCTTGCTCGCTGAGAATGAGGTACGCACGTTGCGGGTTCTTTATCAAGCAGAACGCACGGCGGAGCGAGTACGTTGCGTTGGTTGGAAGTCTCATCCAGCTTATGGGCGGTTGGCAGTCTTTGCGAAATAAATATGCCGCCGAGGGATGTGCCCGTGCTGGTGCGTCCATATTACTTGTGATCGCGCCTGAATCGCGCCTGATGTAGATTCTATTCGTTGCTTTCTTCCCGGTGTTGATAGGTGGGTTCAACGGGCTTTCCGAGCGAGTCTTTCATGTCAATCTCTCCGAGGACAAGAGGGCATATTTCGAATCGCTCAAGGTAGAATATGATTGGCTGTAGCTGGTTATGAATTGGGATCGCAAGCAGAGGAGATGTTCCAAGCAGAAGGGTACGTCGCTCGACTCGTTCTTTCATTAATATTCGTTCTCAATCTGTTTTGCTTCGGTGCCAAGGTATTTCGAGCTTGGTGCGCGGCTTTCGCGATGTATTTACGCCGCCGTGTGAACCGTAGAGTTAATGCGGAATATTGAGACGACCATGAACAACTTGGGGAAAATGGGTTTTCTGCCTCGTCAGGGATTACTTCGACACGACCGAGCGCAACCTGAACCACATCACCTCACTAAAAATCCACGGATCACACCGCCGCATTTTCCATCCTCATTTCAATGACATTCTGCTTTCGTTTTCTCTCCGGAGGTCCATCGCACACCCCGCCCAATCTACATCGTCTTCATCTTATTCTGTGCAACAGGTCGTTCCTCTTCTTTTCCCTTAACGAGGAGTGGACGACAGAGTGGACGCAATTGTTGCGCGTGCGAGTGGGGCGTATATCAGTGGACTGTTTGATGGACGTAGCAATTGTCGAACGTACGGCAGTCGACAAACGGACCGGCGAAGAATTGTAGGTGTAGTTTTGCCTCTCTTGTATTCTTAGGGGATTGACAATGCATCCAGAAAGGAGAATCAACCTGCGTTCTACCACGCATACGAATACGTTCGTGGTCAGAAACTGGGCGTCATCCGACTGAATCCTGTCGTCGCCGATCGACTTGCCAAGGATCCTCTGCGTGAAACCCTTCATCCCCGCCATCTTCCTATGGTTATCAAGCCCAAGCCCTGGCTCGCTCCAGACCAGGGTGGGTACATCTACAACAAAAGTAGGCATCATCTTACGTCTCGCTGGACTGGTCCGCTGACAAAACGATCCAGCTTCGGCCATGCGTTCCAAGGACTGTCAGGAACAACAAAGTTACCTCCACCATGCCTCGTCACTGGGCAATCTTGAGCTCGTATATGCTGGGCTGGATGTCTTGGGCAGTACGCCTTGGCAGATCAACCGGAGCATCTTTGATATTGTGCTTAAGGTATGGAATTCCGGTGAAAGGCTCTGCAAGATTCCTCCTGCAGTACACGACAAGTCTGAGCCCAAGAAACCGGAAAACTATGACACAGACGTGCAGGCGAAATCCATATACAGCCAACGTCTGAAGAGCCATGTCCAGGACAAAGCAAACAACCATTCGAAGCGGTGCAGCGTTAATTACCTCGCGCCGTGAGTCTTGTCCGTCTGCGCTGAACTACTATACTCACAGAAGCGTAGTTCTTGGGAGACACATTCTACCTCCCACATAACCTTGATTTCCGTGGACAAGCTTACCCCATTCCACCTCATTTGAGTCACATCGGTGACGACTTGGCCCGTGGACTCTTGATGTTTGCGGAAGCAAAACCTCTCGGCGCACGTGGCCTGCGCTGGCTCAAGATTCATCTTGCCAACCTGTACGGTTACGACAAGGGCAACTTCGACGAACGCGAAGCATTCGTGACAAACCAATACGACAGCGCCGAGAAGCCTTTGGAGGTTCATCGATTTCTTCGTTTCCGTGTCGTTCACTGATCATTGGATAGGGTCAACGGTGGTGGACCAAGGCGGACGATCCATGGCAATATCTAGCTACTTGCATGGAACTCCGCGCAGCGCTCGAATCGGGGGATCCTCACGCATACATGTCAGCTCTTCCTGTTCACCAGGACGGCACGTGTAATGGTCTACAACACTACGCTGCTCTCGGAGGCGACGGCAAGGGTGCTGCACAGGTCAACCTGGCTGTCACAGATCGACCGTCGAACGTGTACACTTACGTCGCCAACATGGTCGAAAAGATCGTGCAGAGAGACGCAGACAATGGCGAAAAGGTCGCTCAACTCTTGTTGGGCAAGATCTCTCGCAAGGTGGTTAAGTAGATGGTGCGTACCCTGCGTTTTTCCTTGTCCACGTCGTTGGACGTTGACCACCGGCCTTTTTACTGAATTCAGGTCATGACGACGGTGTACGGCGTGACTTATATCGGAGCTCGCGACCAGATCGAGAAGCAGCTGAAAGATCGGGGCGACATACCCGAGGAACTTTGTTGGACGACCTCTGCCTACCTTGCAAAGAACGTTCTCCACTGCATCGGCGACCTCTTCTCGGGTGCCAAAGCCATCCAAAATTGGCTCAGCCTCTGTGCCAAGCTCATCACCAAAGGCGTTCCCAAAGAACGTCTTCCCGAGATCCTCAAACCCCAACGTGCCAATGCCAAGGCTGACACCGTCGAGGCCCGTGTACTCAAGGAGCAGATGGCGACGGTAGTGTGGACGACGCCGTTGGGACTGCCGATCGCGCTGCCTTACCGCAAGGCGAAACGCAAGCAGATCATGACGTCTCTGCAGACGGTGTACATCTCGGACCCTGCCGCGCCCGCGGCCGTCAATTGGGGCGATCGCGCCGCCGTGGTGTTGCAGGGCATGAACTGTGGACTGCCGTCGCTTGTGACAAGTCAAGCCATAAAACTGGTCTTCAAGAAATAAGGACAGATGCATCGCGAGCATACGTTGCAAGCAGTGTACGCACCGCACGCCTAGGATACTGCTGACTCGGAGCGCTGAAGTGTTCTGACCTTCAATGGACATTGATCGAACGCTTGGCGGCGGTTCTGAGCCACGTTCAACACGACTCGGATCTTCAACCGCACGTGGATATCAGAGCTAAACTGAGATACACACGAGACGACGCGGGTAGAAGATCCCGCATATTGCTTGTTCGGTATATTTGATGTCTCACTCCCGGTCATATATGGGGAGGGCACGCGAGCCGTCCGTCGTCTTCTGGAGTACATCTTGACCCAGTCGGATAACGTCACACTTCTCTCCTGGACTCGGGC
The DNA here is from genome assembly GCA_038091395.1 of Leccinum rimulosum. Taxonomy (NCBI): domain Eukaryota; kingdom Fungi; phylum Basidiomycota; class Agaricomycetes; order Boletales; family Boletaceae; genus Leccinum; species Leccinum rimulosum. The sequence continues at coordinate 19,071 of JBBPOJ010000741.1, forward strand.
TGGAAACTCGAGTAGCAGTGCCAATAGCTACCTCCCTGCCGACCTCACTGTCCATCACCGGATCGAGCCCCCTCATGTTCCACAACCGATCAAGACCGCCGAGATGGACAGGATGATCATAGCCTTGCAATCATCCTTGCCCGACCCCTTGCTTGCCGTTCAGTTGTATGAGCGACTATATGACGTTCCCCCACTTTCGATCATGACTGGTCGACTCCGCCTTCCCGGATTTGTTTTCTCCCTGACATCCCTTACCGCTATCACAGCGAAACCTGGATCGGACTCGGTCATTCATGTTTATCATGCCACTGCGCCCGTCCTCGGTGACATACGCATCGAGACCAACGACGACTTGGTCGGAATGCACGGCTTAATGCTTATCCATCCCTGGATCGATCCCCTTCTGGACAAGGATTTCTTCGGTGGGGCTCCTCAGTTTGATCTAGCCATGCGTGCATTACGGCTTGTCGTTCGACTGAAGCAGCCGTTCGGTGCGCTGTTACTTGCTTCGAGAGGAGGAGGGGCGCGTGCTGTATAAACGTGTCGCGACGGACAGTTTCATCAAGGTTCAGATCCGGGCAAAGACACCGTTGAAGGAGTTGATGGACGGCGTGCGGATAGTCGATGTCCAATAGTCCTGCGTTATCGAACTCGGTTGTATTCACTTCTCTAGACAAGGATGTAGTATCTCACTTTCGGAGCTAGCTATCAGCGAAATGACAAAAACTATAACAATTCCCAACATGTTGTGTAGATACTGGACAAGTCACTCGGACTTACTCCAAGGTCCAGGAAGCAGCGCTCTCGCTGATCATGATATGATGATGGAAGATGTTCTCTGACTGAGCCGTCTCGGAACCTCCGGGTAAACGAAGAGCTGTCTTGTCAGTCAACGCACCTTGCGTCGCCAGTGTATCGTCCCAAGCCTTGGCCAAGTGTTTGCACAATTACCTATGCGTACATGCGTGCGACTCTGTCAAGTGGGCAACAGCACGCAAGAAACGCGGGAACATCGACGTTGTCTTCATTCCAGAATATATCTTATTATTCGGCTACCACAATTCATCTCTGACATCGATATGGCCTTCAAGTTCAAGAAGTTGCTCACTCGTGCGTGTTGTCCTTTTTGCTTGCAGCGACATCCTGACCAGACTTGTTACTCCCCTTCACCCTCTTCTCCTTCCTCGCCTTCTCTGCCTTCCGACTCATTCTCCACCAATCTCTCGTAAAAAATGGACCCCAAAGCCATATCTCTGCCGTATGCTACCCCGACCTCGCCCCGCACATATATCGCCTGAAATACACCGGCAACCTCCAGATCGACGAAATCCTCTGCGGCATCGCCGTCTTCTTCCACGCCCTCATGGATCAAGCCTACTAGTATCCCCTCCTTGCCGTCCTCTTTCCCGCCATCGGTATCATCACGCTAATCCCCTTGATCGAAGCCGCTCGCGACCGCCGCCCTCTCGTTCTCGGCGTGCCCACCCCCGTCGGCGTCCTCTTCCAGCTCTTCTCCATGGGCATCATCATACCCATCTACTCCCTCCTCTTCGTCATCACTGGCGCCGCTTCTATCCGGCCCAGTCATACCCCAAACCCACCCTCAAAAATCAGCCCAGTCAACGCTGGATCCCTTCTCTTTGGATTCCCCGTCGGCTACGTTCTCCCTACGGCCCTCATGCTCCATTCTGTCGACCCACCGCTGACCGCTATCTGGCAAGGCTTTCCCTTCCTCGTCGCCCTCGCCACCCTCGCATATAGACTCCTTCCATCCTTACCCAACGTCCGCTCAGGTCACCCTACCGTCATGGCCGTCCTCGCCCTCACCTTTGTCTTCTCTGCACTTCTCCACGCTGTCTACGTCTGGCCTCTCTTCCCTGACATCGAAGCCCTGCGAACGCTCTTCGTACCGATCAATATTGCGAACGTGATCAGTACGGCAACAGCATCCCTGTCACACAGCACGCACGAGCTCATCAAGTGAGATATCATTTTCGCCATGAGCTCGATGATGCTCGCGACACTTTGGATGGCCGACGGGGTGCTCAGCTTCGTCGGGATCCTTGTATGGCATAGCATTGCAACGATCGCGTTCGGTCTGGCCGCAGCGA
>JBBPOJ010000742.1:0-21168 GCA_038091395.1 Leccinum rimulosum
TATGAAACAGGCCCTTCCATTCTTCAGACCAAACAGGCCAGCGAAGGGCCCTCCATTCCAAATGGAACATTTGCGCCCCAGGCCAGCCAATCCGATTGGAACAAAGTGACTGCATTATGTGGGACGGCGGGTACTTATTGAGAATCGAACTCAGATCGGGAAGTGCCGGGTACACGACCACGACAACAACGAACGGAAATCACGTGAGTGGGAACTCGGCACCGCCCGATCTGAGTTCGATTCTCAATAAGTACCCGCCCACTTCATTAACACAACTTTTTTCTCCTTCCTCATCAACCCCTTCGCGAAGTGTAGTGGTAATACTAGGAAATAGTAGGTAATAACAAAGTTCTTCGCCGTGATGCACTTGCATAAATCCAAAGACCCAATCATTTCTCGCTAACACTAGTAATACATACGGACATTGGTAAGAAATCGTTACGCGAGTGTACATTTTATATATTGACCAGGAGTGCTTCCAGACTCACTTCCGCCATTTGCCCCACGTTGAGTGTGGAAAAGGTATCAACGTCGCCCATGCTCTGGTCTTCGACTTTGTCTGGGTTCACCTCTTCGGCTTTTGCGATAACCATCGCATCGACGAGTTGCGCTGCAAGATGATCGGACCATTCATCCCGGAGGCGTTGCTCCACCAGCAACTGGTGTACCAACCACTCCACTTCATTCTCCATCTCCCTCTCTCTGGACGACCGATCCCGTGTTTCTTTCCAATTACGGTCGGAGAGTTGACCTGGATACTATTCGATGAAAGTAAGTCGTGACTTCAACTTGAGACTATCCGGACTCACGTATTCGTGAATAATGATGATTGCGACGACGATTGTGAGTAGGTGAGCCATCATTTGAAGGGTTAATCGCCATCCTCTCGACCCCTTGTCGGGAGCTGATAAAGCTTTCGAGTGACGTTTCTTCCACAAGCTGATGTGAACCTCTTCGTTGCTTGAGGAAGCGGTTACGATCAAAGAAGAGTGCTCGTCGCCATGGACCTAAATAGTAATCCGTCAGTTGATGTAAGTCCCAGTCCCAGTCTCTGCGTTCTGAGACTTACTGTAACTGTTTGAGCGCGCCCGACTTTGGAGTGCTTCAGGGATTGGACTAGTTTGCCTGTGCTAGTCTCAAAAATATGCACAACGCCATTCTCTCCCCCACCGACCACCATCTTCCCTTCCTCCCCAAACGAGACTTGCTTCGGGTAAGCCGTCGTTGGTTTAGTCTCGTAGGATCGAATGCAAGCACCGTCCTCTAGACGGTGTAGACTGAACCCGTTAACAGCATTATCCACCACGAAGTACCCCTTATCGTTCAAATCAATTCCGCCCCTTTTTTTCCATCAGTGAGGAGGAAAAATGATTACGTGCAATACGTTACATGGCATGCCCGGTCGACTGGCTGCTCAATAGTTGACCGTCTTTGCCTCGCAAGGTATGTCTGTGTCACATCGCACCGTCATTTTCGGTCTCAGTCCGTGGTGGTTTTTGCTCACTCACATTTCTCCATCGTACATGCCGAAAACTAGGATATCAACTCCGTGGAAATGGACGGCGCGTGGAACTGTCTTTTGAAGTTCCACGCTAAAGATGTTCGTAAGGGTCAGCTTCGAGTCCAGCGCCCAGAGCTGCGCGCGCTTGTCCCGCGTCCCTGTGAGAATACGTATACCTCCGTCATAGTAACTTCGATTGATGGACATGATCTCTTGTCCAGTGCCGATGCGTCGCGCGAACACTTCATCGAAGGTCTTCGTGTCCCCTCGCTGCCGCCACGCTATGATATAGCCAAGACCTGTCCCGCAGCAGACCAGTTGTTGTAAATCGCCTTTGCGGGATAGCCACACTACGCAAGTGATCGGATCGCCAGGGTTTCTTGTCTGTGTTGGTTTCGGCAGCTGTGTCATTCGTGGTAGGTTCCACATGCGCAATCCGTCGAATCCTGCTCATCTTTTGGTTATCTTCGTGCAGGCAATTGATTGTAACTTACCACCGCTCGCAAGTAAATCACCCGCATCTGAAACTGCCAAACTGAGGACGGATTCCTGATGTCCGGTGAGCCGTCCGCATAAGGTATACTTGTTGGATGACATGAGAGAATGAGAACTGAAAAAATAAGTCGAGGATATAATCGCTGCCCAGTGTCCGTCCTCCCAGATATATAATCGCGGTTCCGTCTCCTAACAATAGGGTACGTCTCTTATGGTTTTATTTACATGTGCTTATTGTATTTCCAGCGCCTTGGCGATTATCACAGTCTAACCCAGAAATCGATTTTGTGCTAGGTAGGTATCCGTATCCATATTGTTCTGCACATTGGCGATGACCGTGTTACGTCCGTTGTCCCGGCGGATATTGATTTTAATAGGTATATTGTTCATTGTATTGTTATTGCTTATGGTTATTGCTTATGGTTGTATTGTATTGTATCTACTTGGCGATGGTCGCCTTGCTCATTGTATTGTTATTGCTTATATGGTTGTATTGGCGATGATTACGATGATTTTAATAGGTGGGTATGCTTATTGTATCTGCCTTCGCGATGATCGCCAAGCAGTTGCCTGGGAAAGAGCATCACAAGCGCATCACAAGCGCATCACAAGAATTATCGCGGCGAACCTGGGGACTTGGTTGGGACTTGGTTTTGCATTGCCAGATACTACGAATCACTACGTAAAGCTACATCACTTATTTTTTCCCTTCTCAGGCGTAGGGGTACGTGCTTGCATCCTCTTTAGCTGTCGACTTCTCTGAGAGGTGTATTTCAAGCGTAACATGATCAGGTCATCAATAGGCCAACTGTTCTCAAAGTCGTCCAAAATCGGATACACCTTCAGGAGCTGTAACATAGTAAGTATTCCGCCAAACGCAGTATATCGATCGTATCTGCTCACCTGCTGTTTCACTGAATTGATTGCAGCAAGTTCCTGAGCGCTCCTGCTCTGTGTAGTATCTAAGTACTTCTTGATCAACTTATGGGCCAAGTGCTGTGATTAGGCCTCGGTGAGTACACAGTTTCCTATGGTACTCTAAATTTACCTTGAGTTTTTTGAATTTCGCGTCGTCCCAGCCCAGTTGGTCCTCCAGGTTGTATCCTCCGCGTCCAGGCCTCCCAACCTCGCCCAGTGGCTTGGATATCTTGACACAATCTTCGATGTCGCTCAGTGAAGATAGTGAAGATTCGGATGGGTGTGGTGAGTCGGATCGTCCGTCATCATCGGCCTTGTTAACGCCATCTGTCTTTGTCCCAGCCTCTCCAGTGGAACCAGCAAGTTTGAACACGGGTGCAGGACCTGGGGTCTTTCGCGGTAATCGAACGGGTGCTGACGGTGATTTAGACGCGATCAGCAGCTGGTCGGTGGCAGTGACAGCGATGGCTGACGTGGGTTGCTGCAGTATCGGCAGTTGGGCGGATAAGACAGGAATGAAAGGAGGCTCGTTGACAGTGTAAAATGCAGGAACGGCGAAACTTTTCTGAGGGGACATTTTGTCGTAGCAGATTCCGAGCTTGGAGGGACAAGATATATCATTTCGGCACTGCGAACTTTGAGTTTAGGCATAGCCCTTCGTCTCCAGGTAGGTTTTTGCCCAATTGTTTTTATTGTTGTACTAATATACCCGTGGCCATTACGGAATACATAAAAAGGGAAAAAAGGGGATATATACATACCGAAATATATATACCCTTGTAAAAGTTTTGGGGTCGTAACCATTACTATTATGTCCCTATTCTCCCTCTTCGAAACGCTCGAGATAAATCAACACCGTTCGTGTAAGTTGTTGCTCTTGACATGTTCTATTGGCATCACAACTTTAAATTCAGATTCCTCGACGGACACTCAGATCATGCCCGGCACGCTGGCTAGTTCATCCGATCCAATAGATGATGGCGACGCTGTTATGGACCCTTGGGGTAATTCATCAGATCCAGTAGTAGACGACGGCGACTCTGTCATGGATGATGATGGCGCATCCCAGAATCCTTGGGGTATAGTACTTCGTTTTATCCATGTACCTCCTCGCTTATATGGATTTCTTCAAGTGGATACGTGCTCCGATATCCCTATCGAGGAATGCGCTGCATCCAACCTGCATACCCAATCTGGACCTTTGTCTCCTGGAAATTCTTCCACCGAGGTAGTTCTTTATAATTCCTCGAGACCATTGACTCAACTGGTGCAGGATCAAGTATGCTTCTTCATCGTCTCCCTCAATCTAAAATAGAACACTGACTGGTGCATAGCATACTGGATTTGGTTCCTCGGCTTCTAGCAATACTCCAAGGCCATTGACCCGCCCGATGCCAGAGCAAGTGCGTTCTTCCTCCCTCGTTATAAAATCGGGAACATTGACTCATGCATAGCAGGCAGAGCAGCCTACGAAGGTTCTCTTGAAGGAGGTCGATTACTCAAGTACATTGCGTGGTAATGTATATTATCTACGATCCCGTTTCCACAAGACTTCTGCAGATCTTGTGGTGCGTTCCCTTTTTTATTCACTGGACATGGATAATGATTTGCTGCAGGATGTTAAATCAGGGAAAGAGCGGCTGTTTCAGTCAGCCACCAATCAGATCAATGCGCTACGACTCGAGCATACCGCACAGATAAACACTCTTCAAGCTCAGTGGCAAAATCGTCATACAAAACTTGCGCAGGACATTGACGATGCGAAGATTATACTCGCCGATCGAGATTCCGTGATCGCGCGACAAGAAGCTCTGATTGAGACACTGAAAAAAGACACGGAGCAAGCTGAGGCACGCATGATGCGTCGCGCGGAAGTTGAGGCTAGTGCTTTCATTGAGAAAATGAAGGTAAACTCTCACATCATTGTGCGATGACCGCTCTCACTCCTTAAAGGCTGAAAAAGAGGCGGAGGTTACTCTCCTTACTCAAAAATATGAGGCAGTTCTCCGTAAAAATCGTGTACGTGTTCTGTAGTTCTTTGCAATATCGACGTGTTCATTGTCTGACTTCTCTGTCCCAGGAACTTGAACAAAGTCGTGCAGGTCACGAGATCAAATCGCCACCGCCACCGCCCCGGCCTCGATACATTTCCACGGACACTTTCTCATCCCCCCCGCACTCTCCGCCACCTCACTTCCCATCCCCCTCCCCTTCACATCGCCTGCGCTCGTTTCCTACGGATTCATCTCATCACCGACCTTCTGTGACTCAACAATCCGGTTCTGCAAGAGCTCAATCAATCGGCGCGAATGTGAGTAGTGTCATAATATTTGATGCTGCTATTGACCTCTCATGCAGGAGCAATGTCCCTCGAAGATATCCAACACTAGAGCGTATGCTTCCTCGAATAGCATGCCATTCGATCAGGCAGTAATACAAAAGGTCACTGAAGAGGTATGCCGCGCCTTGCAGGGGACATCACCAAGAACCCCAACTCCTGGAAAAAAGGCATCGCGCAAGGTTCTAATGGTCAAACATGAAATTGCTTCCGACACGGAGCGAAATCAGAATCTTGTAGGTATTGTTTCTGCTGCCTGAGTGATATTCACCCCCGTACAGGAGCATGTTCGTGATTTATTCAAAGAAGCCTTTGGGGTTTCCATGGATGACGAATTTCTCCTAATTGGTGGAGCAACCCGTGAGCAGGTGGACGTATTCTCTGCTGGTGGAAGTGGTCCCGATACCGACGACCTAAAGTGGGACTTCAGCAGTCCGCCGTCCTCGGCTTGGAATAAGGTCGTGATTCAGTATCTTTTGCAGAGGCTCAAGGCGATGAAAGAACAGGAAGAATGGACGACTCAACCTAAGTCCGATGTCTATTGGGAGGATGCCATAAGCCAGAAGTTCAGGCGCATCAAAACGAATATTTCGAGTGCCAAACCTCAAATTCGTGGCGACTGCTCGGTCGAGACAGATACAGAAATAGCAAGCAGACTAATGAGACAAAGGGAAGAAAAGCTGCGAAAGTCGAGAATCAGTGAACGTAGGCTGAACGTAAGGTCATCCCGTCCCTTCTTCATCCCAGTCCTCATCTTTCGTAGAAATATCGTAGACGTCTTGGAATTACGAAGACCTTAGCGGAATTGAAGACGGATATGAATGACGAAGACGCGGACGTGTGGCAATTTCTATTCAACCTAGTGGGGACATTGGGTAGCGATGGAACTAGTTCGGACGAGAGTGACGACGAAGACATCGAAACGGTGTTCAATGTCCGCGCGATGCCCTGGAGAAGGGACATCAGGAAAGAGCTGGACATTATTGACGTTCAGCGTGCTCAGGAGAAAGACATATTTTCACCGAAAGGAGCCAAGGTCACAAAGCGTATTCGTAGTGCATTGGCACCAACGTCGTCGCGCAGGCCTGTTGCCGACCTACCTGAATGTTTGTACGATTCACGGTGGCTCTCCCAACATCCAGGTTCTGCGTCTAATAAGGCATTCCCTTGGATGCACATCGTTATACAGAAATAATGGTGTACTATGGTGTACTAGTATGTTGAATATGTACAATATAACCTCGCTTTTGGTCCTGCCCCTTGCCCTGCCCTCGCCGGCGTATAGTAGGGTATACATATATACTACATGTAATCCGCCCCTTCAATTATCATACCCGTGACCCGTCACTCACGCGGTAGTCGTCGATACGTCATTGTGTCATCGTTTGACGTTATCGTAGTCGTCGATGCCCGTCGTCGTGGTCCCCGACGCTGCATCGCATCCACGACGAGATAGGAACAGGCTGGGTGAGGGCGCGGTGACAGCGAAGGCGGGAGCGGGGAGGGTGAGGGGGTGAGGCCAGGGGGCAGGTGCGGAACGGAGGCAACAGCCTGAGCAACAGCAACAGCGTCCGTTGCTGCTGCACACTGACAATAAGAGTGGGAGCGGGGATGGCAAGAAGAGCAAGCCTGAGGAGGCGAGGAGGTGAGCAAGAGGGAGCAAGAGGCGACGGTGGAAGCGATAGCGCACGCTGCCTGTGAGAGCGGGAGCGAGGATGGCGACGTCGCATTGATGCCCGTGTCGCCAGTCGTCTCCGTGCCCGTTCGCGTTGTCTGTTCATCACTGTGCGTGGTGATGATGGTGGTATTGGTAAGCGCACGGATGGGGAGTGGTTGAACGAGAACGAAAAGAAAAAAATAAATGAAATAGAGAACACTCCACTCACGGATGACCGGCCCAGTCGATGACCCGCGGGTTACTACCCGTGCTCTTGCCTAGCCCGGCCCCGGATATCACAGATATGATAATGCCTCGACCTCGATTCCGATTGAGGTTGCTAAGACTCGGATGAATTCTACCAACTCTCTTCCCTGGGTTGGGGACAGTCCCATATTGATGAACGAAGGCAATAATATACTTAACAAAGTGAGTAGATATGTGTAAACGTGTGGAAATTTGTTCGTGATCCAGAAATTTGGCAAGCCCAACGACAGCCCACTGGACCTCGGAACTGGTTTGGTGACCTCGTGGCATGGCTGCACTACTGGTTCGAGCGTTGAATCAGAGCACAGAGTGGAAAACTTACCGCACGAGCAAATCCCGAAGTCGTCGGGTTGCGTCTTTGGATTTATGCAAGTGCGTCACGGCGTGAAGAACTTTGTTACTACCTATTTCCTATTACCACTACACTTCGCGAAGGGGTTGATCAGAAAAGTTGTGTTAATGAAGTCAGCGGGTACTTATTGAGAATCGAACTCAGATCGGGCGGTGCCGAGTTCCCACTCACGTGATTACCGTTCGTTGTTGTCGTGTACCCGGCACTTCCCGATCTGAGTTCGATTCTCAATAAGTACCCGCCGTCCGCTATTCAACACCTTTTCCTCTCTCACCATCCATCTTGCACATATTTCCTCTCTCACAACACCTTTTCCTCTCTCACCATCCATCTTTACCGTACTAAAATGTAGTAGTGTACTAGAATGTAGTAGTAGTGGAGTATTGAATGAGGCGATATCGTCGTCGTCGCCAACGTGTAATCAGCTACACTCTAGTTGCGACCCAGTCACTGGCACCGTTTTCAATGAACCAACTTGAACCAATCCTCGCTAAAGTATAATCAGGTTAACATCGTTGGGCGCGGTTTCCATCACTGCGTACAAAGATAACAATGGTAACGCACAATTTGTAATTCTATCTAATTATAGATCGCAGTAAATGCTAAATGCCTTGTAGTTTCCAAGCGAAAAAGGTAAGGTTCAATCTTGAAGTACAAAGTCGTATTGATTCACTTCCCAGAACGACAACAGTTGTTATTTTTGTGCCGGACAAGACTTGTAAATATCATAGGTGTTGTTCTAATATGGGGTTCGTCATACTGTTAAGAACCTCAGAAATCTTTGACTAACTTCGACATTGTCCTACCAAAATGCCTGCTCGCGATCAAATGTACCAATGCTTTTGCTCTGCCTGCTCCCACGTGGATGGTGAAGGTATTGCTCAAAACCCGGGGGGCAAGCTTATCCCGCTCAGGTACCAAACCATTCACCTTCGCAACATTCGGTCTTCACGCGACGCCCCCCCGGAAATCCGTCAGACGGCCGTGGAATCTCTCATTCGTCGTGCCGCTTCAGAGAACGAAACTTCAGGATCGCCTGGAGGGTTCAGAAGTAACGATGCCCTCGATACCATCACTGCTGAACTGAGTCGGATGACAATGTTGTCGTGAGTAGAATTTCTAGTATACGAGAATTTGTCGCTCACAGATTCCCAGCCCACCTTCCGAGCCTCCCATTATAAAGGATCCTCTATCCAAGGACTGCAATCTTGGCGCAGTAGCTTCCATCTTGTCCGAGAAACACTTGCTGGATCCATCCAGAGAAGCCAAGCGAGAGCGAAACCGTCGCACTACCAGCGCGCATAGGCTTCTCGATTCAATTGAGAAGCGAGTGCAGTTTATCAACAGGCAGTCTCTGTCTTCATGTTCGGTGGAGATGCAACGCCGCCTTTGTGCCGACCTGAAAATTGTCGAAGATCGTCTGTCCTGTGTCAATCGAAGGGTTAATTCAGTCATCTCCCGCAAGACATCTATCCTTCACACCTGTGTTGAACTACAAACCCGCCTCGAATCTGGTGAAACACCACTGCTCACGGATGGGCCAGTCAAATATGATTCTTGTAAGTCAACCTGTTAATTTACAAGGGGGAACCTTGATTGACTACATAACTCGTAGCGTATCAGTTCAATCGTCTGATCGATTTTTGTGACGAACTCCCCCAGGTCTCTATCTTTCTAGGCGTAATCGGCATTGCACTCTTTGGCATAAGTCGGTCAGCGGCCGACCTCTTTTTGCAGATCATAACCCTCATCCTGAGTCTCACGTTTCGCATTACTGGCGCCAGCGTCGTGGTCCGTGATCGTACTCTGGAACAAGTTCCCAAGACGATCAGTACGGCATTATCGCGTTTCAACCTAGAGGGTCGCACTACTACGCTGGTGGTTTGCCCTGAGTGCAATTGCACCTACAAGCCCAAGAACGCTCTAGATCAACCTCCTTCCTATCTTCCTCGCTGTACGAATCTTGATCCGGAGGACAATCCCTGTAATACCTTACTCGTCCATGATCCCAATGATGGTTGTCAACATCCCGTGAAGTCTTTCGTTTACCACCATTTCCACGACTATCTTGCTAGCCTTTTAGCCAGACCAGAGTTGGAAACTCTTATGGATAAACCATGCGACGATCTTATGCAAAACGTGGAGGGCCCGCCATCTTCTGCAAAGGACATATGGGATGCCGAGTTTCTTCGGACGTTCAAGGGACCATCTGATTCGACCCTTTTCGTCGATCGCAAGGGGGAGGGACGCTACCTTTTCTCTCTCAATGTTGATTTCTTCAATATTGAAGGTAACAAGATGCGCAACGCCAAGACGTCCTGCGGTGTGATTTCCTGCGCATGTCTCAATCTTCCTCCTGATATCCGCTACAAGCCAGAGAACATGTATTTGGCGGGTATCATCCCAGGTCCCAATGAACCCTCTGGTGATCGACTCAATTACTTCCTTGACCCGCTCATCGACGATATGGTGGAAAGCTGGACACGGGGTATCCAGTTCTCGCGTACTGCTCATCACACGGAACGTATCACACGGTCAGCAATTGCTTGCGTCGTATGTGATCTTCCGGCTGCACGCAAGACCGCTCAGTTGGCCGCTGTCACCAGTCATTTTTACTGCAGCGCATGTAACTGTCATCATCTGAAGACGCTAGGGAGGACAGATGTACACCATCCAGATTGGAAATTTCGAGAGAAAGACACGCTACGTCGATTGGCGGAACAGTACAGAGATACCCGCTCCCCTCGTGAGCGCGACCTGTTATTCGCACAATATGGTGTGCGCTGGTCAACTCTTTGGCGACTTCCGTACTGGGACCCTGCTCGTCAACTGGTTGTAGATGCGATGCACTGTTTATTGGAGGGACTTGCGCAAGCTGAATACCGGGACTATTTAGGGTTCACTACAAAGGCCGCAGCTAAAGCTCGTTCTGAGACAGAATCAAGACCGGCTTTTACTTATGACTTTCAAGCCCCCGACCATGCCGAGGCCCTCACGGAAAAAGAACGTAAACAAGTGAAAAGCATACATACCTTCCTGCTATCCGCAGTCGATGATCTGACCACCGAGGATGACGTCACCCGCATTTCAGCATATATTTCTAATTTAGAACGGAAGCTATGCACAAAGAACATTGCTGCGCTCCGGTTTGTAGCCACTAGTCTTGGATTATCTCCAGATCGTGGTGGAAAAATACTGAAGATACACTGGGTAAAAGCTTTGATTGAATGGGTACGTGGTTCCTAGCCTAATCAACCGCGTCTGACTGTGCACAGCGCAAATCAAACCCGATGATGTCGAAACCAAAAATTCAGACTTCGGATCCTGATGTCATGCAGCGCATCCAAGAGGTCATACAAAACGCTGATACTCCCTCGTGGCTAAGGTTTGCACTGCTAGTCTATTCGAAAGCATGTGAAAATCTGACTCTGGTTCAGATCCGTACCGTTCAACTTCGGAGAAGCAAGGGCCGGCACTTTGAAAGCGGATGAGTGGCGTACCATGGCAACTGTCTATATTCCGCTAGCTCTGGTGAGCGTATGGGGAGACACATCAAGGCACCCATCGCCGGAAAGCGCGGCAGAAATTCGCAGCATTCTTGATCATACAATGGACCTGGTACAAGCCATACGCATTGCTTGTATGCGTGTCATGACGGAAAACCGTGTCACTGCTTACCGGTCCTTTATCTTGAGTTGGCTGGATTCGTTGCCCAAGGTGCTCCCTAATGCCTCCTTGCGTCCGAATTGTCACATGGCCTGTCATGTCTATGACTATCTGCAACTCTTCGGTCCTACGCGATCATGGTGGTGTTTTCCTTTTGAACGCCTCATTGGACGTCTCCAACGACTTCCTATCAATCATCACCATGGTTAGCTTTCTTCTTTACACCAGATTGCACCTAATTCGTTCACAGGCCAATTGGAAGAGACATGCTTACGGTCCTTCATCCGAAACGCAAGGTTACGACACTGGTTATCCAGATCAGAATGCCCCCCTGCTGTAAGGGAACTTCAGGCATTGTGCAGTAAGTATATACTAGGCGATGTTATGACTGAGTCTATGTTTCTACACGACACATCCTCTACTCTTCAAAATGTTCCAGAAGATCTTCGGTTACATACTTCAAGCGGTCGCTTGGCATTCCGTGCCCGGTTTCAGATTGATGGAGCAGTTTACAGTCGACGCTCAACTCATATGGGCAATAGCCTCGTCTCATTTTATCCCGAGGGTGGTATGGATACAGTTCCTGGTTGCATCAAGTACATATTTGAAGAAAAAGGGCGTATCTGGTTTGCTGTTCAGCGCCACCTTCCCGCGAGTAAAGATGTTGTCGACCCCTATCGCCATTACCCTTACTTTCCGGCTCGTGTCTACTCAGCTCACCTATCTGAGAACATTGAACTTGTTCCTCCCTCTCGAGTCGTGTCGCATGTCGTTCGATGGGGCTTATCCAAGGAGCTTGTTGTTATTTTGACGTTAATGATGGTGAGTTCTAAGATATCCCAGTTCTTGCTGCATACTAACGCACTTCGAGGAAACCCCGTGACCCTCGGTCTCCGTCAGAGATTAAAGGTGGCAAGGGGAAAAAGCGAGCAAGGAAAAGTGAGGAAAGTTGTGAAGAGAAACGGTAGTTCATATTGTCGTATCAATTGCGTTCAATGTGTCGCTTTCGTTTCTGCTGCAGTACCGTTCGTATCATATGTATGTTTTGCGTAATCCTTCAAATTCTGTCTTTTTCCATGATTCTCTGTTTTGTTTCCACTTTCAGCGCATCCTGTACTTCTATTACACTTGTATAATCACCGTGGTCCATGTACGAAGAGAAGAAATCTTGGATTATAGATACTTATTGAGATGGGACTCGGATCGGGGAACGCCGAACACGGAAACAATCATTTGCGATCACGTAGGTGGGTTGTGGAACTCGGAACTTCCAGAAATGACAAGACAATGGCGATCACGTGGGTGGAAATTCGGCGTCGCCGCACCACCCGAATTACCCGAGCTGAGTTCGATTCTCAATAAATACCCGACAATTGCTTACAAACACCTTTCTCTTCCTCTCGCATCATCCTGGTAGTAGTACGATTGTAGTACGAGAACGTAGGGTTTGTAATAAAATGTAGGTAGAGCGTTATCCAAGGTAGACGCGCCTGTGATGGCGTACAACGCAATTACACGAGGATAATCCGCGAAGAGATGTACGTCTCCTTCGTTATCAAGATTTTTCATGCTGAAAACAACATAGTTCTAGGAATTGTTGTACCTCGCTGTATTGGGCCACGTCTCGTTCATATTCATTTTTCTTAGTACTTTATATACGTATTCTTACGCTTGTTTTGCTGATAGATATTAAGCCTTTGACGGACAAGTAACGGTAGAAGCCTCCAACCAATTGTTACCACTTCCGCGTGCGTGAACAACCAAGAATTATTCATCAGCTGATACGTGTTGAATAGCGCACTTCTCTACAGATCCTCTTCAAATAATTCCACAACTCCTCTACGTTTCCCTCATCCAACTCCCAAATCACACAAGCATGTCGCAGTCTTTCCAAATTTCCTCTGCGATGTTCGTTCTGGACGCATTGAAGGTCCTGCTGCGGTTCGCCCGCAGGGAAATCTCATCTACTCGCGTATTTCAGCGATTGGAATATGTATTGGCAGGTCACGCGCCTTATGATCCTGAGGAATGGAATCCGCTCGTGGAAATGCTTCTCGATGATGATGCGGAGGATGCTTTTCGGAGGATCTTATCGGTGCTTGGCCAGCATGGGTCGCTCCCTTCCGGTAAGGTCGTCTGCATTGTCGTGTTTCATTACTGATGTTTCGTAGGTATTTTTGACTCCGAGCAGCCAAGTTCCTCTGCTCCTGTTTTGCCGCAACGTTCAGAAGGTATGATTCAACATTCTTCTGCCGCATCGTCACTGATACATGAACGCAGCCAATTTATTACCTCTGCGCAAGGATGTCTCAGCTTGGCAACACGTGCGGGACTGGGCAGCGGGAAAATTCGAATTCCCTAGTCTGATGGAGAGGATGACAGAATTCGGGGATCGGTTCCTCTCCGAAGAATGGAACCAGCTGTTTAACGGAGTATTCGCCCTTTCCGAAGATGAGGATCACGTTGCAACCGTCCGTCTCGTAGAGGATGCCATGCGTCAATTTGGAATATCTTTTTCGGAGATCCACGACCATCAACAACCTGCGGAGTCGAGTTCTCGCGCTGTTCGTACTCGTCGTTCTGGCCCTCCTGCTAAGAAGAGGGCTAAGATGGCGTCAATATTCCTCGACATCGATGCAGAGGAAGATGATGGGGAAGATGATGAAAGAAATGACGAAGACAAAGAAGACGAAGAAGACGAAGAAGACCGGGATAGCCGTCGACGCGTACCTTCCCTCGAGCCGGCAGGGCATGCATCATACGCTCAACGGTTGGCAGAGGTCGTCGAACGTTATGAAACAGGGAACTCTGGTAGTCGAACTGACCCAGCTCACCACCCGACGACTTCGGATGGTCCTTCTAACCTTGTCGATTTGTTGAATGACGATGGACGAAGGGTATATACGGTGACATTGCCCACGAGTACGTTTCTTTTTTGGGGGGGGGAAATAATATTGTTGATTTTATTTTGCTTACACGCTGTACAGAAAGTATTGCTCAGTTCATTCGCCTAGCTTTCGAAACTCGCGGTTTGAAGTGTTGGGATGTCCCAAGACTACCATATTCTATTTATGTGCAAGCCATCAGCCCCCGCAACATCCAGGAATTATGCCCGGTGTCTCATAAAAACTGCCTCCGGACCATCACCTTACTCCCGGTTGAGTCTTACTCGTCATTGGACGTGAATACGCCTTTTGTACAGCCGTTTTCGTGGGTTCGCATCCTGCGAGGGATATATCGGCACGACATCGCCTACGTCATCTCGGCGAATCATGACACATGTGACGTCCTGGTAGTTCCTCGTCGTCGACCCTACGACGTGATAGACGCCGAGGACGTACTCGAAGTCAAAGTGCAGAAAAGATCGGAAAAGAAACTCTTTGATCCTTCAGCTGCCCAGAATGCTGGCCTAGGGGTCAAGTTCGTGGACGGAATACACGAATGCGCCGGTTTGTACTTTCATTGCGGCTTGCTGCGACGCAGTTTCGCAAAAATATCTGTCGAAGCCGTCGAGATACCCCATCCTGATCGGATAGCTTTCTTCGCTGAGGCTCAAATCGACACTCCCTTAGTTGATCGCACTCGCCTAAGGTTCTCCATGCAATTCTGGCAAGCAGGAGACTTGGTACGACCATTATCGGGCGCTTTCGTGGGCGAACAATGTGTCATCATATCTTCGGATTCTGAACAGTGTTTGGTCACGATCCGTGCCTGTAATCCTGAACATCATGGCTTGGAATGCGAAACCCCATCGTTGTCTGTTCGACGTATATTCAAACACGGCGACGCCATCAAGATTTTCGCCGGGCATCATCGTGGTACAACAGGCACCGTTATCGGAGCCACCGAAGATAGCGCGACGATTGTGCTGGCGACAATGGAAGTGGTTAGTCAAATTTATCTTAGTCTTGTAGCCTTTCTGACGGTGGTAAAGGCTTCTGTGCCTCAAGTATTCCTGGAGTCCTACTTGGTTCCCCACGTATTATCGACAACTTCGCAACATTCTGGTCTCCCAGCGGATATTCTACATCAACCCCATCAACCCGTGCAAATGGATCAAGTTATGCTGGGCGATCGGGTGCAAGTTCTCAAGGGCCAGTATCAATATGTATTTGGCGCCATCGATGGCATGGAGGAGTCCGGGTTCGTATGGATCACTGGGCAATGTCTCAAAAGACTGCACGTAGAGGAAACTGTGGAGTCCATGACTGAAGAGGAAGAGGCCGCCACTACGATGACCGTGATCGTTCATATAGACGATCTGCAGGTCACGAAACCTGCCGGTATCCTCGTATATTCAAAGGAGACAGGATACGGAGTGTCGGTTGGAGACTTGTTGCAGATCGTTCGAGGGCAACTCCGGGGAACAGTGGGTGTAGTACGATCTTTCAATTTTTCGAGAGCAGAGGCGGAGCTGTTCTCAGAGGTGAATGGTTCTCGAGTAAGTCATATCTTCATTCGAATGAAGGCTTTATTGACACAGATCAGATCAGAATTCCGGTTTCACTCTGCAGAATGTTCAAGGAATCGTCGCTCCCCACTGCTGCAACCAGTGCCCTTGGTCGCGATGTGTGGATTATCAAAGGACACATGAAAGGTTTGCGGGTCACCCTTCACGCCTTAAATCGGCATACAAGCGAAGTATCTTCGTTCAACCATCATAGGTTGGAGGTAAGGAACGAATGGTTGGCCACCGAGTAGGTTTTCTTGTACATACAGGGTCAGAACCAACTAATCGATTGATAGGTCGGGTGTTCTGTTAAATGGGACAAGTCTCACAGGAGGCATTTTAGACGACTTAAAAGCATTAGTGAAGCGATCGTACATCACCTCACCTCGGCACAAGTCACCTCAGCGCCAGACTCCCCCGCCATCTCCAAGAACCACGGTTGGCGATGAAACACCTCAGGGGGATAGTGCCTGGACAATAACCGCAGAAGATCAGGCAGTCAACACAGGTGAATTGATATTTATTACTAGATTTTACGACTGCTAATCGCCACATGAGGTTGCGTCGGTTGGCTCTTTGATGAGTCTTTCTGCGACTATTCTAGCTACATGCTTTGTTTCTATCCTGGCGTATATTCTGATGGGAGGTACCTTAAACGAGTTATGCGAACAGGTCCCAATCGATTCCTCAATCCTGAAGGTCTGGCGCCTCCCGGGTGCATTGCCCTCTCGGTCACTCCTAATCATGGAGGTACATTGGAGTACCACCATGTCCCCGCTCGTTTTCTCACCCCGGCTAGTCCGACATCTTCGAAAGACCATGTTCTAGTCCTCCGAGGCGACCTGCAAGGTCAATTTTTCAAGGTCGTTAGATGGATTAGAAAAGAAAAGAGAGCGGAAGTTATGCCCATCGGGTCACAGCAAAAGGTTGTCCTTCCCGCGGATGATGTTTGCCTCGCAATACCTATTTAATGTCGCAATACCTATTCAATGTCTACCACTACAATACCTATTTAATTGTCGCAATACCTATTTAATTGTCGTGTCTACCACTCCATGTCTCGCCCGTCGGTGACCTTTGCATGGGTGGATTTTTTTTGGTAATAGTCGTGATTTAACGATTTAGCGATTACATAACCCGCAACGTCGACGAGGACGATGGAGACGGAGACGACGAACGCGACGATAACGTGCGTTACCGCCACTCTTACTCCCTCCCTCACTCACTCACTCACTCATCCAGCGCTCACCCTTCTCTCCCCGGGTCCCCCGGACCCCAGTGCATTCCCCCACTCCGTGACAAGATGACGACGATGGATGTGATGAACGCGGTGCGTTCTCGCTCTCGCTCTCCCTCACCCCTCACCCCGCCTCTCGCCCCCTGTCCCTCTCGCCCCGCCATTAGCTCGTCCCCGACTCCCTGTCCCCGTTCTCCTACCCTGTCCTCTTGCCCCAGCGTGCAAAAGCGACCACCGTCTCGCCATTACGGTGAGTACCCACACCACTCCACGACGTGTCGACTGACACTACGGCATGCCACGTCGCGACGAAGACGATGGACGAAGACAACACGACGGAATCGCACGGGTATGAGCGCTGACCCGTACCCGTACCCGTACCCGCGCGCGGGTTCACTCGAGGGTCCTGCGTGACGCGAACGACGACGACGACTCACGCACACACGCACACACCGCAGTGGCCGCACACGCGCTCCTTCGCACAACCATCAGGGAAATTTAAATCATGTGATAATTCCATGTATAGAATTATCTACCCTACAAAATGATACCATGTACATAATAATTAAATTCATATTGATGAGGCTATATAATCCATGGGAGCATTGATAGTATTGAGCAAAAGTTGCATATAGTTCCAACATATAATGCACATCTGAATGATAGTAGTTGTACCTCAACACCAGGATTATTGGTCCATGAACTACTTTTTCTAAAAGATATTCCACAGATAATGCATATCTAATTGATAGCAATTGTCCCTAATATCATCATTCTTGGTCTATGAACTACATTGTCTTTAAGATGTTCCACAGATAATACATATCTATATGATTGCAGCTGACAGTCCCTGAATTCCATCATTCCTTATCACAGGTAATGTATATCTAGGTGGTGGAAGTTGTCCCTGAATACCATCATTCCTCATCACAGATAATGCATATCTAGGTGGTGGAAGTTGTCCCTGAATACCATCATTCCTCATCACAGATAATGTATATCTAGGCGGTGGAAGTTGTCCCCAAGTACCATCATTCCTCATCACAGATAATGTATATCTAGGCGGTGGAAGTTGTCCCCAAGTACCATCATTCCTCATCACAGGTAATGTATATCTAGGTGGTGGAAGTTGTCCCCAAATACCATCATTCTTGGTCCATGAACCATAGTGTCTACAAGATATATCCAGGTAATTCAGATCTGAATGGTATGCATGTCACATCTGTAAGGTAATCCTTGCCAAATATGTCCCCATTCACAATAATCTGTAGACACATCAGCTATTCTGTATGCAATATCAGTATTCCAGATTCTAATCAGAACTCGGACATGCCAGTGATATATGTCAATCTAAACAATTTGACTCTGACTAAACCATGTATAGGGTTTGATATATTCATACGTAAGACGAACAAAGAGTGGAAATGATTATGATCAGTTAATCTTCAGCAGCCGCGGCTGCAGCCTTGATTGCTGCTCGCCTCCGTCGAATTGTCGCCAATGCACTGTTCTCGGACGGTAGCCGAGTACTTTCAGCATTGGCGGGAAAAATTTGTCTACGGAATCATTGATATGCAATTCAATGTTATGAATATATGATCCTTACCTATTCCACCATTGCAAAAGTTGTTTAACTTCGTCTCGTTCCTCCGGGTCATCAAGAAGCTCGAGTATACTATTATAGAACCGTTCTGAGTCTGTCAATAAGTCCGTGCGCGAGAATACTTGGGCTGATGTCAGGGCGAAACGAGCCTACAAAATATCACGGCTGTTTGTGAAGGCTGAAGGGATGAATGGAACGGGCTCACCTGTGTTGCAACGTATGCAATCGAAGCTTTCGTCACACTGTACATACCGTGGATACGAGCATTGCACGAGCGCGTGGCCTTCGGCTCCTCGAGGTCTACGGAGCTCGGAGAAGTGAAAACGTGCTTGTAGGCCTGCACGATTGTAGTACATTCAAGTTAGTAATCCAGTATCGATTGTACGGAATAAAAACATACTGAAACCAAAATCCCACTGCGCAACAAACCGTTCCATGGGTCTTCCGCATCATACGCGTAGTTCGCATACAGAAAGACGGGCCATTGATCCCCGGCGACCCGCAACTGGTTGCTGCGCAGCTTCTCCTTGATTCTGCAACGTATTATGTGAGAACGGATTAAACAAAATTGACGAACTCACTCTGCATTAGACCAGTCATAGCCAGCTGGGCAGAGTAGCGCGCCAGTACGTTCGTGGTTGAATCCTCGAGCGGATTTTGCATTCCGCGGGATGTGAGGGTTCAACGTTTGACCCTTTGGAGTAATCCAGTCAATAATCGAGCACTTCATTCCTTTTGTGTCGTCGGCCCTAGCACCATTGGCGCCTCGCTGGATCTGTGGGACGAATTGAGACGGTTGATCGTCTGTCAGAAAGTGAAAGACTCACTAACTCTGCCACAGCAACGACCTCTTCCTCATCTGAGGATAAAAGTCGGGATTCAAGCAATGGTGCCAGTCTTAACAACTCGTGAAAGACATTGTACTCCTTCCTTTCGCTATGTCGAATTCTCGTAGGTAAATTTATAATATACAATGAAGTTACTCACTGGTCTGAAAACGTCTCCAAGTCTCTGTCTTCCAGTTCGCCCATCATGGCAAGGCCGTTGGTAAGCAACGTCTGCACGCTGCAAAACGCGTGTATCACGCGTCCGAAGTGTCGTCCATGGTGTACCAATGGATCTTGAACGCTTCTGCGACCCAGTCAGTACGGCGAGGCAACGCATGGACAAGACTCACGGCCGTTTGCGAGGTCCTGTCTGCAAGGCACTCGACCGTGGTCGCTTGTCTCCCGTCGTCGAGGGATCTGAGCGAACAGCGTCCGGAACGTTGGCAGAATTCGCCATGAGATAAAGCCGCAAGGGATGAAGATGATCAAGTGAAAGAAGGAGCTGAGGGTTAGGTGGTTTGAGGCAGCCTTAAATACCTCTGGTGAGTGCGTGACACCGAAAGTGTCACTGCCAAGACTTAGCTACTGTCGTCACTTGTCACGCTAACGCGTCCCAGCACTCACCCAATGCCACAAAGAATTGATTCGGGAATGCCGTAGGTACCGGCTTTTCTATGTCCCCGCCAATGCAAGTCGACTCATCATTCTGTGGACAGCTACGACCGACGAAGAGGTTGATATTCACCCCCGCCCGGGCTTGGCTGGCATAGTTATTACCCTACGAACAGGTAAGAAAGAGAAGAAACCTGACAGCGAAACTGACTTTGAGCCTAGAAGCGAACCACACGAGGAATCGGAGCTTCGAGTTGGTGACAACCTGAGCACGAGCATCCTCAATCGTTGGGGCCGAACAAGAACAACCAACGCGGCAGCCCAGACAGTCCCGAGGTGGTACCAATCGTCAAGATGGCTGAATTAGTACCCGTGTCCCGTCATCAGCATCGTGTCATGACACCGTGCCATTGCGAAGATGGCAGGGTATCTGCCTCCTAACTCCGTCGATCTTTGAATTTACTGTGACTAATGACCCCTAGGCTGGCGAACTGTGCAAGCCCGACGACAATGCATCCACCCGCAGCAGACGCAAGCGTCCCTCAGAAATCGCACCAGGAGAGCTCGAAAGGATGCCCAATTCCTAGGAAAGCGCGTCCCCGAGGTAGCAAACAAATCAGCTGAAGAGGATATGGTTAGGTAGATCAGGCGTGCTCCGTGACAAACGCACCCGAGCGTGGCAAAGGCGAGTGCGCGACTGAGCCTGTCAGCCATAGCAGGCAACATAGGGCACCACCCATCGGTGTCGTACATGTCGACAGAACAGACCTCCGCCAGTAACTAGCTAACTGCAAATGTACAAACAGCAGACTTGTGATGTTGGTTTGTTATCTGGTCAAATAGAATCTGTATCACAAGGAATGCACGGAGTATGCAAGAACAACGTCAGTTAGGCAATGGATTGTGAGCAACAGAATCCTACATATGTATCCCCCCGTTGCTGCAATTACGATACCTCTGAGCCCAACGCAGATTTCCCTGGCAGAGCGGATGCGGCATTCAACCCCGGGCTAGACGATCTCGTGCCCAGCAGCGACCTGTTTTTTACTCCCCATGAGATTGTTGCGAGCATGGAATGGCTATTGCAGACGGACGACGAGTTGCGATACGCATGGGGCTGAGAGAGTGCAGTGGAGTCGTCCGCAAGGCCAAGTTCGGCATCGGTGAGAGGCTCGTAAACATATCCAGTGGTCGAGTCGCGAATGGGGCTCGAGACATCCATAGTGTGTAGACGAGTGGCCATCT
>JBBPOJ010000743.1:0-21161 GCA_038091395.1 Leccinum rimulosum
AGTCACTCGGCAGAACTTGAAATGCTGTGCCTGCCCCAATGTTGAACAAAATTTCAAGTATTGTATTCACATGTAATTAACCATTTAGACCACGATTAAATTTTGATCCATCCGTTGTGCCAGCATACATTGTCGTTTCTCACGGTGTCCTGCTTTCGTCGGTATGTACAGTTCCCTCGGGGGTTGAGATACTTCCAGGCGCGTGCGCTATCATGGCTTTTCTGTGCTGACCTCTTCATATCGTCTTCTCCTTTATTGTCCTTTCGTTCGGAAGTTAGACATGGTGGGAAGATTGCTTCAATATCTCTTTATCATGCTCAGATGCTGACGATTTTCTTGCTCGGAGATCCCGTCTTAATTCCCTTACCTACGTGCCTCCCGCATAGTCCCGACCCCACGATGGCCGTGCACGGATTCCGGTGCGTGCATTTCGCTGTTTGGTTTTAATCTTTTTTACGTACATACATATCCCGTGCAGGTCGGTATGTGAAACGAGTCTAGGTCTCTGAAAAGATTGAAGTCAGCAGCCTACGCTCCGCCTCGCTCAGAGGGCCGATCGGCAAATATCATCGCTATCAACCAACTATGTTTCAACCAATTCAGCCGAGGCCTTGGATCAGTCAATCCGAATCAAAGGTCACTTGGCCGCCGCCATCAGGCGTTTCACGTATTTATTGGCAATGATGATTGAATTCAAAGTTACGCCGTGCGGCCACAACTTATATTAGGCTCCGAAAGTTCCCCTGAACTGAGCAATGTCATGTGTGATTATATTCGTCCACTTACCCCTAAACTGCGACTCTGGGCAGTTCCTCCGTTCCTAAGATCTCATTCCCAGACGTTCAAAGACCTCGGCGCTCCTTCCCTTTTCCATTGTCGCGCGAGAGTGCCTTATGACTTCTGGTGCGTTTCGTAGAGAAGCCTTCAAGGGGGGTAGCTCAGATAACAATAGCATGTTTTGAGATGCAAGCAATGACATCATAAAGGACATTGCCTACCCCCGTGCCTGCCATCATAACGCAATCGAGATCAGTGAGTACTAGTGCCTGAGCTGCGTCATATGGCCACTTGCCACCAGTTTGCTTCTTGAACGCGCTGCTCCGATGTCAGCTCAAAATCATAGTTATGATCCTTTTTGGCTCGCTCACGAGCTTGCTGAAGAATTTACATAGCGATATCTTCGTTTGGACTCTGGACCCCTATCAAAAGAGCCAGGAAAGTCGGACATGGGATAACAATGAAGCACGTCGAAACAGGTACACCCAGTATTAATTTTTACTGAATCTGGCTTACGAGTTTCAATACGAAATGCAATGCGCTACCTTCATCATTCGACCCAAAATGTAATTATTGGTCAGAGACTAGGCAGTTCCAGACCGCATGTCCAGTAGTATATAAGCAGTTGGTGCAACTAGAACAGCAATTCGCTTACAGAATCATTTTGATCTCTACGATCCTTTGTAATCTACCCCTCCACTGTCAACCATGTCCTATCAAATCCCAAAGACTCAAGTTGCGGCAGTCGTACCTGGCCCCAAGCAAATGGTGGTGATCCAGCGCGACTTCCCTGTAGTACAACCATCCGATCTTCGGCCTGGAGAATGTCTCGTCAAGATGATCTGTACCGGGGTCTGTCACACAGATCTCCACGTCAGCAAAGCAGATTGGCCATTGAAGGCCAAGACCCCTATTGTCGGTGGACACGAAGGTGTCGGCGAGGTTGTCGCCATCGGAGAACACACAGAAGGATCACCAGTCAAGTTGGGCCAGCGTGTTGGTATCAAATGGATAGCATACAGCTGCCGTGACTGCGAGCAATGCCGCAAAGGCTTCGAGCAGAGTAGGTCGATTCCTCAGGTCGAACAATCTAACAGCTGACGTACGGCTACAGATTGTCCAAGTGGGCAAGTAAGTGGATTGACCATCAATGGAACGTTCAGCGAGTATGTGGTACGTACAAAGATCCGTTCACATAGATGCCTTTATCCTTCACAGGACTCCAGGTATCATGGGTGCACTATGTCACACCGATTCCGGAATCCTTGGATAGCTTTGAGGCTGCTTCCCTGCTCTGTGCGGTAAGTCCACTCTTCTTCTGGAAATGGCTGCAAGTAAACGGAATGGTTTAGGGGGTGACCGTCTACCGAGCGCTCAAGTACTCCGAGGCTGGAGTTGGAAATTGGGCCGTTATTACGGGTGCTGGCGGAGGACTCGGCCACCTAGGTACAGGATTTCCTCTCGTGGAGCGTGTTGGATTTTGCTCACCAAACCAACTAGCCGTGCAATATGCGACGGCCATGGGAATGCGTGTTGTCGCGATAGGTAAACAGTGTCCTTTGTGATGTACCACCAGACGTAACAATTCTCTACAGATACTGGCGCAGAAAAACAGAAGCTCTGTCGGGAGCTTGGAGCTGAGAAATGGGTTGATTTCAGGGAAACCACAGACCTCGTTCAGGCAGTCAAGGAAGCCTGCGATGGACTCGGCTCGCACACTGCAATTGTAACATCCCCGCACTCTGAAGGCTATGTGCAGGCGGTCGACTATCTGCGACCAGGTGGCACGTTGATGGCAGTCGGGCTTCCTGCTGACGGGAAGCTTGAAGCGTCGATCTTTTGGACGGTCATCAAGGTAGGAGGATAGGAATCTTGATATGGCTAGTTTGGCAACCTCTGACATGCGTCACAGAACATCTCAATCAAAGGTTCCTATGTTGGAAATCGCCAGGATTCGATCGAGGCAATCGAAATCGCGGCTTCGGGGAAGATAAAGGTGGTATACGGACTGAAAGGCCTCAAGGATCTACAACAGTAAGTTTGCAGTTGAGTCCATGAAATTTCGCTGACGAGTGATGACCATCCCAGGGTATACGCGGATCTCGAGGAGGGAAAGGTGGCGGGAAGAATAGTCTTAGATTCGTCAAAGTAAATGATAATCCACTGTAGGCGAAAAAAAATGGGGCTCTTGTTTCAGGTGAATCAGGTCGTGTAAGTTAAGGCCCATTGTACAATCGAACATCTTCACTGAAAAAAACTCCGCTTGTATTATAATGTATGCTCACTCCTGGCCGTTCTTAGTCACTGACTCTGAATGTTCTAGTATAATGCTTGATATTGAAGATAAGTATGTATGAAGTCGAAAACTGGTGCGTGAAGTGCCGACTACGGAGAGGCGCCAAGGTGACGCTGCAGATAGTCTCACGAGAGAACCTCGTCAACGATCGCAGCTCGATAACAACCGGACCCATCGTTTGATCCCCGATCATTCGACTTTCACGATGACCCACTTCCGCGTCAACAGATTGAAAATGCTCCCAAAGATCAACGTCATCAGCGTGCAACTGAGAATGATGACGTTGTAAGGCATAGAAAAATCAGGTGTCGGAAGATCAACCAAAAGTGTTGGAGTGTACATCCGCTGTGGGATGGTCTGCCAAATCACTGAAGTGTTTGTCAGTGCTCCGTCCCGATCTGTGACTGGGAAGAGAACGGCGGGGGGAAGGTCCCAGCCCCTCATGGCGTCCGGTGGATGTTCAGTATACTTTAAGAACGTCTTGCTGACATCAACTGAGACACGAAGCATGCTCTTGGCTGGGATTGTCAACGTCGTTTGCAGTGTTGATGGCCCATGCTGCCCATTCGAGAGCAGAAGCGGCGGGTGGTAAATTATATCTGAGATCAAGTCATCTATGTGCAGCATTGAATATAGAACAGCCTCACAGAACATTAGAAAAACGTACCCCGAACAATACCATCTACCTCTATTCTCATCGTGTGCATCCACAGGGTAACGAGAGCGGGGAGTGTTTCGAGGTACCCGACTGTTACGGGGGCGTAGTTATCATTTGAGAGAGAGACAGACAATACGCCGCCGGTCTGGGAGGATCCATAGAGCGTGCGCTTAACTGAAAGAGGTGTTTGCGGCACGGTAGGTGGGGACACTGTAGGTGGCAATGAAAGCGATGAAAATGGGCGATAATAAACACATACGATATTCAAAAGTGTGTTCTTCCGGCCAGGACATGGCGATGTCAAGAGGTACATCTCAAAAAAACATGTCAGTGTTTGATTCACATTTAAAAGCTTTTTCCTTACTAGAGGTCGGACTGTAGGTGTTGACGCTCTCATTGCTGTACACAGGTTCGGGAGAGAGCTTATATTTACTTATGTCTGTTGTAACAAGATGTATCATGCTCGAACTTGCAACAGGACATGACACGTCAATGCTGCGATCGAATAGAGACTGGAACGACCAATCTTGCACACAAAAAACTGTGGTGAGCGTCGGAATTAAGTGGGGACGGCCAATGTCCTTACCTCGGTATTTCCCTCCACTTCGTCTCACAGGATCGAGCACAGCCTGGATTTCGAGGCTCAACTCAATCCCGATTTCACTCGAGCGCACGTGAACTCCCAGACCATGCCAGTCAGCGTCGAATATATGCTGCGGGTTCAACAAGGTCGCCAGCCCGGCGTATGACTTGCACGGCAAAAGTTTAAGGAACGGGGTCAGATTCTCCGTACACACCTGCTCCGAAGGGAGAGTGGCATGTCGCAGTGCGTACGAGATCGAATCTTGGGTAGAGAGAACAGATGTCAGCGGAAACGCAGAAGCTGGGGAGGTAGTGCGTCGATCGTCGAGGGAGCCCAGAGAAGCACAGAACAGTCCCGCCAGAGCATTTCGCAGACCTGTCCAACGCTCGTCCACACTAATAAGGGAGCCGTATTGAGTTATAAAAGAATGGGATTGGTGGACTCGGAGGACTCACGTCATAGGCCCACCATCTGCCATCCAGGCCCAGAGTTCGGCACCCGTGCCAACGTCAGGATGATCAGGATACCGCCAATTATCATAATTCCACTTCCCGGCGTTGAGAGAAAGATGGAGCTCGGTTATTGCATATTCACGAAGAATCTGGCCAAGAGTGAGTGGAAAGAGGGTGTAATGCTGGGCTTGGTATGAAGTTTGAACGAGTTATAAGCACAATACAGGCAAGAACAAGACAATATGGCTCACCTGAGCTTCCTGAATCACGAGGATCTCGAGGAGTGGCGCCCCCAAGAAGGGTTGTGAACGTGAAGGCGGTCACGACCTTGCCGTTGGCTAGTGGTCGGATGTTGAGGTTTTCGTGGTATTGCTCCTGAAGCACCGCGTCCGAGAAAACCGGGACGATGAACAGGCTCATCACGGATGCCAAGATGAGCGTTCTCTTTGTCAACATCGTCGTCGCAACCTAAATTCAGGTTTAGGACGCGGTTCTCGTCAGCGCCGAGTACTGTGAACCAAATTGAAACACAACATCAGCAAATGTAAACAAAATCTGCCTCGCCGAGTCTACTTCATACACACACGTCAAGTTCATTGTTCTCAGTGTCTCTCTCGTCCAAATATTACTGTGTTCTATTGTCGCCTCTGACAAGCACGATCTGAGCGGGGACTATTCCTTCATGTCTTTCAGATTGTTTTTCTCCTTGTGCGACGAGGTTTGCGTCATACCCTCAGGAGTCACTGAAACAAGCGCTGACATCTGGGAGTACATATTGAATGTCAGGTAGGACTTGGCGTGTTGACTGAGGTGCGCGTCTGACAGTTCCAGAGCTATTCCAACCATTTCCAGTCCTTCTCTATTAGTAAATGTGAGTACAATTATTGGGAAATTCGATCTGGTTGCTCATAGTATCGATCGTATTGATTGCCTTGGCTCACGGGTGTTGCACGTACTCAGAACTGTTACTCAATCGTCTGTGGTGAATCTTGCATTCACTCAAATTACTGATCCAGCAAGAGCATTATCGATGATCCTGTTTCCAAATAGATCAGTTCAACTGCTACCCAATTGGCTATCATTCACAATATGCTCACATCGCGTCCGCACTCTCACCAGGCTTGATATCAGTGCATGAGTGTGCAACCTTATTCCGTCTTGCCCGGTCTCCGAAGGATCAAATAACCAAAGGGCACTTTCCTGTACCAATTTCCTGTCTGCGGCACGGAAAAACTGGAATTCAGAACTTCGAATCAACTTCGAATCCTCTCATATTATCACTTTCGTGTATGTACATGATGGCCATTGGACAGTTACTCTGCTAAGTGTGCTTGCTTTCCGATGGCGCACGAAACCCTCATTGGATGGGTGACAAACTTGGTTTCCAACCGGCCTTCATCGACATCTCTCTTCTTAGTGTCGCTTGAACTGGTAGGTGGGTATCGTCCGTTCTCAACCAAGAAAGTTATCCTTCATGGTTTGTTAACCCTTTCCAACGCTTATCTAGAAGTCAGACTCTTAATATTCTGCTTGGTTCCAGGGAAATTCAGTAGTCAAGGAAAGAATTTTCGTAGGATAGAACTTTCCATTCACTATTGTCGGCTGACCCGTTTAGAGCTGCTTGCATGATTCAAAGCAAGAGCGGGACACCCGAGTTCGGCGCCAACGCAACATCTACATGTGCTCTAACGATCATGATGATGGCGACACAGCTCTGTCCAGGACAATGCACCGCCTCACCTCCATCATCGACTAACTGAATCTGCATCTAATGTGTTCAACTTAGCGGAGTTCCTCCAATGCTCTCCTGGTGCCCGGTTTTCCACGTGAGCACAGTTCTTCTCAGATGATTGTCAAAACAGGTCAGACAAACGTTTCCAAGACTCCATCCCCAAGTTGAAGGATCACCTCCTGAACCGACGGCTGAACCACGAATACGACGAGAAATTTTTCTCGAATGATGAGCGGAGCTACAACGTTTCTAGTTGAGGCCTAGCCTGAAGTCCTGGTTATCATCTACTTTTGTGAGGACAATAAGAAACGCGATGGTTTCGGGTCAGTTCTGCCATCTTTGGTACAAAAAATATACAGTAATCTAATTGTCCTCAGCGCCCGAAAGGTGATAAATGAACAAAACACGAGTTTCATGTGGTTGGCAGGCCCGTGAAGCTCAGATTGGATTAAAACGTGACGAGACAGACGACCAAGATCGCAATTTCACCGGGAGAATGTGACCGACCGGGGTTACTTGCAGCGGTCGTGGCATCACGATTGACGATCGGCAGAGGCAGCACGGCAGTGACAACGACGAAGATTCCGACCCCGACTCGGAGGACGACATCGAGGTGCTGGCGAAGGCTCGGGTGGGTGGAATATTGAAGCGCTGGAAAGATGGGGAGGGAGGAGGACGGAGGGAGGGGAGTCAAGTTGAAGCGAGGCAAGGTGGGGGTCCTTTCTTCACTTCTGTTCACGAGGTGGGCTCGGTGGCGGCGCATCCGAGGTTGGTTGAGAATCCGTAAAGGCCCCGAAGGGTGATCTCCTCTTCCCCCCCTTGGGTCTCGAGTTGGTCGCCCTTATAGAAGTGACGACAACGGCATACTACGGCGACTGCACCGTCAAGGGGGAGGGTAGCCAACCTCTCCGTCCCTCCATAGTACCGTGTTTGGCGGCAGTGTTCACGAAGGAAGGGGTGGTCGGGCCCCATGAGAAAAAAGACGGTTTTTTGTGGGGTCACGAGACAGTCGACCGTGTCGAGCGAGACTCGGGAGGGCTCCGCTCGTTGCTGCTACGCAGCTACGGTGGTATATATGCTACGCCGTGCGGTCCTGTAATTGACCCAGACGTCGTCGTATGTACAGTACCTCCTCCCAGTCGCGCCCGACAACCTCTCTCAGGCTCTCCGTCCTGCCGCGTCGCGAGCCCGAATTTAATATCGCGTTCTGCTGTACGACTTTACCGCCATCTAGTACTAGTCCACAATTGCATCTCGACATTGGACCTGGCAGCATGATGACCAACATGTCGAAGCCCGACAAGTTCCATCTTCTTGCACTTCCAGGGTTGTAAGAGGCCATGGCCGAGTCATTGGCAACCACGGCGGGGTCTCGACTCTCAAGATGTTTCTGATGATCTGAACGCGGAGCGAGAGAGAAATGCTGTGCTACTCCTGAGGCCTGAGGCCGCTGCGGACGTAACAACTCGAGTTTGACGGATATCACCGGGACCAAGATGTGGATGCATGTGGCAGCAACTTGTTTGAATGCCAAATAAACTTTAACTAACATAAAAGATATCGCGTACGTGACTGGTAATCCTTCTGCAGGAGGCCCGTTATATTATATTTTATGGTGCTGGCGATGGCGACGGTGAGCGGGGAGATCACGGTGAGTGGGTGGGGACGGGGTCCGATGTCGTAGTGCACCCCAGGCTCCTATAGCTACTGGGTAAGCCACTGTGGGAGAGAACTTTGGCTTTGTGGGCTGACAATCCCTAGAATCTAAGACGTCAGACTTTCAGCTGTCACGTCAGCTTCGTTTCAGATTGCGCTGGTTCTGGAGCTCCACAAATTTACTCCGCCGCATCGTTCCGAACGACACTCAGCGGACCGACGATCTTATCATGCTACTCGCAGCCGATCCGGAGACTGGCGGAGATGGTTATAGGGCAGGCACATCGGACGAGGAGGGCGACCGCAAGAGCGGCGGGCTGTTTTGCGAGAGATAGCGTGCCAACTTAGGACAAGACGCGAACCACTCACCGAGACCGTCACCGCCACTGCGAGCACGGGAAGGCGTGACGGCGGGCCATCTCTCGTCGAGAGAAATTAGGTTCGCCCGGCGTACTCCACATTAACGCGCAATACTAATGTTATGCTGGTTGAAGATGTTACTGTATTACAAGTATGATGCTCAAAACGGGCCGAGTCATTCTGTGGGAACCGATGTCAGCTGCTACATCCACTCACGATTCATCTCACGGGCCTGGGCAACGCCTTCAAGTGCAACTCTATGAACGAACATGCTTCCGTTGGTCGCCGACTTCTTCTGGAACTGACCTTTTTTAAAAGCACCCCTCACACGTCGCAGACGGAAATTAAACGGAAGAGAACCTCGCGGCGAACATTTTATCATGTCACCAAGACGCCATGTGTGGGCCTGCACGAGTGTCTCGCATGCGACCCCGTTGGGTGAGGCCACCGAGATGAAAGCACGAAACACTGTTATATAGATATCAGATCTGATTCAACGAGGGGTTCGACTGTACATTAAAAGGTTGACAGGGAGAATTGAGGGAATTTATGTCACAGCAATCGAGGGGAGATTGATCGGTCAACAGTACAAGAGGATCAGCACACCCCGGATCAGTGCCGCGTAAAGAATCGGAGCTATGTGAGTAGAAAGATACTTAGGCGTCATATGAATGTCACGGTATTAGTATACCAGACACGCTCCGCATTTCGACGTCCATCCTGGAACGGCTTGACCGTCGGGCCGCCTGACCGATTTGGAAACGTGATAAACTCATGACCATGAGGACGGGTCCAGGAACAAAAACTAGTAGCCGAGCTGTGCCTGACGCTACCCTGGATCATGGCCGTAAGTTATTCTCAAGCACAATTCAAGCGCGAAACTGTAAACGCCTATGTCGCTCATCAGGAGGCCTTCAGAACAGTTTCCTGGACGTCTGCTACATATCGTGTCAGCGTTCATGTAGTAATCAATCCGATGGTGAAAGGCTATTTTTACTCGTTACATCATGTCAGGTTCCCATATGCATCGCCCCGGAAACCCTGGAGCTGGTGTCTCAAGCCCGCTCTTGATCCGAGGACCGATACATCTGACATCAAGGTATATATGGGTTCCCACCTCTAGCTCAGCGCTTTCAAGTTTTCCATATACCATGGACGATGAAAAAACCTTTTCCGAGACACAATCTCACACTGCCAGTGGACCCTCCCATCCTCCGTTGGCCACGCCTGAGGAGGAGGGACGTCTCGTCAGAAAGATTGACCTCCGCATCTTACCCATAACATGTCTTCTCTACCTCTTTGCTTGTGAGTTTGAGTTTTTTTTCTCCTCACCTCTTTTGTCCTTGCTGATGTTACTCTGCACCAACATAGATCTGGATAGAACCAACTTGGGCAATGCCCGTCTGCAGGGCCTTCCCCAAGAAACCCTCAACGGTGATCCTACAGGAATCCTTTTCATCTGGATTAGCTCGGCATTTTACTTCCCATATGTGAGTCTGGTCGATGCTTTTTTGTGCAAATGTTATTGCGAGTGCTCATTTGTGCGATGTGATCACATTCCCTCAACTATCGCACGATTAGATCATTTGCCAAGTCCCTGCAACCGTGTGTTCCAAGCTCTTCCCACCGTCTTATTGGATAGCGGCAGCTGCCATAGGATGGGGGATCTGTTCCACTTTAACGGCGAGCCTACTGCTATAGTTTTCTGGGTGGTCATTAACCCCGACCTTCAGGCATCGGCTTTCAACTTCGGAGGGCTGCTCTGCGGTAGGCTCGGTCTCGGGGTTTTCGAAGCTGGGTTTGGTCCAGCGATCCCTCTTTACTTCTGTACGCGTCGAGTCCTTTTTTCTCTATCTTTTCGTTAGACTTTGCTCACCACTTGCGATATAGCATTCTTTTATACGAGAGCCGAGCTCGGTCTTCGTATGGGATACTGGTTCGGCTTTGCTGCCGTTGCAGGTGCTTTTGGTGGACTGATTGCCTTTGGCGTCCAACAAATTCACTATGGCGCCCCCCTGAAGACCGCTGGTGGTAGTGGTGGCGAATCAGATTGGAGGATTCTGTTCTTGATCGAGGTATTCCTCATATTATATGAACGATGGGTGAATGCTAATCCTTCTTTGTCGATCACGTAGGGTATCCCTGCGATCTTGCTCGGGCTCATTGCGATGCTTCTTCTGCCCAACCGGCCGGAGTCGACGAAATTCTTTTCACAGAGGGAGCGAGAAATCGCCTTGGAACGCAGTTCGAGAGGAACCAAGGCTGATACTGGAGCAGTCATCAACAAAGGTGAGCAATTATTTCAATCGCAGAATCTTGTGGTTTGTTATTTTCATGACAGTTATCTGATCATGGACTGTAGCGCATGTGTTCGCAGCATTTGCTGATTGGCGCATTTACGCTGGTGGAGTGATCTACTTTGGTCTCAATTGTGCCTTGGCGAGCATTGCTGCATTCCTTCCTACAATAATCAAGACGTTTGGCTATAGTGAGTTTTTCTCGTCCCGTTGCGCTAGAGGTTAAAGCTTGACTGATTCGTGTAGCCAACGCCCTCGCTCAACTCTTAACTGTCCCCCCATACGCGGTCGCTGCAATCCTTCTCTGTGGCGCTGCTTACTTCACTGATCGCTTCCAAACCCGAGGACTCGTCATTGCCAGTTCATGTTTTCTCGCTGCGATAGGATACCTGATTGTGATACTCGTGCCGACCAATCCACACGCGAGATACTTTGCGGTGTTTTGCATCACTAGTGGAACATACGCGGCCATCGGCATCGTCATTGCGTGGTTCGCGCATAACCTCGGTTCGGAGTCCAAACGGGCTGCTGGCATACCCATGTTCATGGCTATCGGCCAGGGTGGATCGATCTTGGGTACTAACCTTTACCCGACCGCCGACGGACCGCGGTACCTGTACGTGGTCACCGTTGTGTGTTCAAGTGGTCCATGAGTTTACTGACGGATCCATAGCCTTGGTTTTGGTACTACGTGCGGTCTGAATGCACTTGGCGGTGTTCTTGCCGTCATCCTTTACTTGTCATACAGATGGGACAACGCTCGACGAGATGCGTCGCATGGACGCCCCGATCTCAACGCGCCCGTGGACATGAGCGAATTAGCCGATAAAGTGAGTATTGTGGCTAGGGACTGAGGGGACGTGGCGTCGATGTTGACCTTGGGGTTCCTAGACACCTGAATTCAGGTACATCCCGTGAATTGACACAGGACCTGATCATCATCGATACCCAAATGAATGACCCAAACGGAGCACTGAAGGATATTTAAAGCATTGGAACATGATTTATGTAACGGCGGACTGTACGAATATTGTATGATGTATCCACACATTGAGGAAGTATTATGAATACGATCGGCCCCAGTGGCAGAGACGACCTGAAGTGGGTGCAACCCAGGCTGAGCAAATATTGTCGAAGGTCGTTGCTTGACCGATATGATCTTGCGAGAAAACTCACAACTTATCAGCCTGGAACAAGCCTGGATCCTCAGCTGTCTAGGTCCAGGGTCCGAGAGTTCTCGGCATCCGTGCTAACCTGTCTGGACAAAGCCAACTATCACACTTCCATTGGCACTTACCTGCATTGAGACAAAGGCTGAGATGGATCCTGGGTACCGAATACCAGTGCGAGAAGAATTCGGTGACATTCAAGTGTAGTGCTGGGAAAAGTTTTGAACGCGTGGGCGAGTACTAACCCAGGCAAGCATGAGGGGAGGCGAGGCAACGGTGGCGAAGGTCCTGGAAGTAGGTTTCTATGTTGTAGGTCGTTATCTTCCCGCCATCATTAGCTCGGAGCTGCTCGGCCACCTCTCCAACGAGAGCCTAGCTCACCAGAATCGCCGCTGGTGAAATCGGATCTTATCTTGCCGCATCCAGTGGCGGTGAATAACCGAGTGAATTACTGCCTCCGAGATTGGAGTCGACCGACGACTCGGCCCAAGTTCGTTAGATGAGTCATCGTTTCCAAGAAGTAGGTTCAGGGCGCGGTTTCCATTGGCGCATCATCATTCAGCTGCACTGAATGCCCAAGTTGAAGTTCCGGGTGTTCTCTTTTATGGTGGTTCAACGTTCAACGTTCAGTGATGCAATCGTGGCGTTTCTGCGTTGTTTAGAATGGGCGCAGCACACTCTGAGACGCAACCTTCATATCATAGGCTGACTTCGAAGAAATGGACACATAATGTATGTAATCTCTCAAGCCTTGAGTTGCGCCCGCAGATTGGCCTCTAGAGGGCCCCTAGGACGAATGTACTGTACATACGCGCCATCCCTGCCACGGAGTCACATCAGACATCGAACGTATGACCAGCGAGGAAAAGACACATACTGCAACACACGTTTGTCTTCCTTCAGCTTGATGTACTCCTCGCGATTCACGTTCGTGAAACCCCATTTCTTGGAAACGATGATCTTCTGACGACCGGGGAACTTGTAACGGGCACGGCGAAGAGCCTCTTGGATGACGTTGGCGTTGGAATCTTTGCAACGGATGGAAAGGATGATCTGGCCGATGTTGACTCGGGCGGCAGTGCCGTATGGCTTGCCCCATGCACCGCGCATACCAGTCTGGAGCCTGAAGCCAGCTTATCAAACGGCAGTCGTATCGGTCAGGATGAAAAGGACGGACCTATCAGCTCCAGCACAAGACAACATCTTGTTGATCCTCAAGACGTGGAAGGGGTGGACGCGGACACGCAAATGGAAGGAGTCCTTTCCAGACGTCTTGGTGACATACTTGTTGGCACAGATACGAGCGGCTTCGAGAGCTTCTGACGAGAGTTGCTCATACTCGTCCGAAACGAGATGGCAGCAGAAGGGAAATTCGTCCACCGAGGCGCGCTTTCGTCCCAGGTCAAAGATACGAATCTAACGAAGAGGGGTGACGGCTCAGAATCTCGCTACTCGTGGGAGAGGGAAAAACAAACCTTGGAATCGGGAACACCACGGTTGTACCGGGACTTGGGGTAGGGTTTGTTCTTGCAATAGCGGTAGCAACGAGCTGGACGGCGACCCATTTTAGCTGGATATCTGGATACGAGTGATCAGTTGTGGAATTGATTGTGTGATGCGTGGGTGCATCCGCTGATGTGGCATTCCATCCAGCACTTTCTGTGCTGTCCTTGCATGCAATTCACGATTTTTCGGTACGAATCGCAGGAAGGTGGAACCAGAAACAAAAAAGAGACTCACAACGTACACAGGTCCGACGTGGGCAGACGGGGGAGGAGGAGAGCCTTGGTATATAAGCAACGGGGATACAGCCGGGATGACAAATTGCCGTGCTGACTAAGGTGACTATGACTAAGAGCCTCGAACCTAAGAATAGAATTCACTATGATACAAGTAGATTATTCTGATTACAGTACATACTGAGTGGCCGGCGATGCCAACACGAGGATAACCCTACCAGACTCGCAACCGACACCAAAGACCTAGTCTCTCGAGAACAAATGAAGGGGTGTCATCGCGAGATCCTCGACATCGGGACGCGCATGGTTTTCAAAACGGTAGCAAGGCAGCGGCATTATACAGAAGCATGACAAGCGCACATCAAAACAGTGTTCGATAACGTGGATATGCAATGAGGGGGAGATGTGCAAACAGAAACAAGATAATAAGAGAACCCAAGGAAATCCTATGCAGACACTGGGCAGGAATGGTAAAGGAACAAAAGGGGGCAGCTTGCGTGTGTATTTGTCTGCACCAAGAAAGTCCACTTGTCCATCCCTAACCTGCGCCATGCATGCTCTGGCGAATCTGTCACTTCGAATTCAGGTCGTTGGGCCATTCTCAGAGTGCCATGATCGCTTGAGCCGATTGGAACCTTGTCCATTCGCGCCAGCAAGCGAAGACCACTCCGAGCATGGTGGATCCTGCTCATGCAAACTGTGGGGTAAGCGTAATGAAGGCATGGACGAGGGGAGAGTCGAAGGCATCAACGGTGTGTAAGGCAATCGTGGTTGCTCTTGAGGAACTGGTGTTTTTGTGGTAGACGAATAAAAGGGGCGCTGTTGAACGAGCGGAGTAGACGCAATGTGTCCTGTGCCGGTGGAGGAATCGGTTCCAGCCCCGCTAGCTGCATAGGCACCTTCCAGTGCCTGGAGTTCATCGAGTAGCCGTTGGTTCGCAAACTTGAGTTGTTGAAGTTCATATTGCCAACTAGTCCCTCGAGTGGTTTCCAGTTCCTCGAAGAGCGATGCGTCAGGTGAATGCGGCAACGGGTTTGGCTCATCTGGATCGTCCACCGTGTCTATATAATTCGGTACTCGGCTCGGTGCGCGACCAGAACTTGAGCCAACACTGCTAGCGTTCTTTGACTGGCAATCAGAGTTGGAAAGCATCGTAGCCTGACATACGATAGGACACGATGGGTTGTTGAGCGGATGGATAAGTGGGGTCGGGGTGAGTCCGATCGATGATGTCGTGGGCGGTGCATGCTTGCGGGACCGTGGCGTACGGTAAAATGCGAGCCGCATTGGCACTACACGCGACTCTTTGTGCACCAGGGACGTCGTCACGAAGGTGGGCGGGGGGTCATCTATGTGCTTTAGAGGCGAAAAGAAAAAGGATTTGAATGAACGTGATTAGAGTTAAAACGTAAAGCATACCTCCGGAGAATCCAACTTCGCCAGTTCTTCTTCGACACATTCTCTTATGCCACTTCTATTATCCCTCACCATTGTCCAAATATTCCTCCCGATCATTTCACTAGTTCCCCACCCAAGCACATCCCTGACGCTGGCAGATGCCACAAGGAAAGTGCCCTGAGTGGACAACAGGGCCCAAAATTCCAAAGGATCGATGGGCTGTGTTCCAGTGGTCTCAGTTGACGGCAAACCTGAGGCCGTAATCAGAATCACAGATACACGAAGTAGAAAATTTGTACCTGGTGTCGAGCTACCACGGGCATTTTCTCCACGATGCCGGAGATCACCAACGCCACCTGCCTGATCAATGCTATTCCACCGCACGACAGGCATCCATCGCGCTCGCCCAGACAATATGATGGCTTTCCGTCCTTTCCCCGGTTCAGCGTGGAGCCTACCTCGACACTCCAGCCAAACATATGGCGGTGCTGTTCCATCAGAATAATCGTTCGAACACAATGTCCCTGACGATGGTGTTTGTTCCGGTGATGAGCATGACGCCTGGGGAGAATGAGTACTGTTGCTCTGTTCAGTGGACACGATCACTACCTCTTTAGAAGCGGAGAGCGTAGACGCCTTGGGAAGAGCGCGAAAGAGCAGATCCACTGATTTCGGGAGACTACCAGGACCCACCCCCATCGAGCCAATATCACTGGTCCCTGAAATGCTGAGCCCACTCACACTGCCCTCCTTCAACTCTCTCATAAGAGGTACTAGATCGGCGGGATGGCATATATCAGATATACTCCTACCAATAAGTTCCTGTGGCTCATAGCCGAGGACAAGCCGAACTGAAGGCGCGACATAGAGGAAGGCGCCCTTCAGAGACAGCACCAGAACGAAATCAGGAAGATATTCAAGAAGTAGAAGTGAAAGGCACGGAGATAAGGAAACAGGAGACCCGGCGGTTGCGCTACCATTGGCCTGCATGCGATTTGTAGAAGTGGTGTTAGGTGGTGTCATGAGCTTTGTGAGGGACGTGGTTGCATTGCTGTACTGCTGCGCTGATCCAGTGGAAGAACCAGTCGGACCTGACACATTTGTCCCCGTGGAGATCGACACAGAGTCCGTGAAGGTGGTATCGGCGATAAGGCTTCTCAACTCCTTCGAGACTGCTATGTTCATCATTTGCCCATGTCTTCCTCCCTTGGAACCGATACTCGTCATGTTCCGAGTCTGTGCCAGCTGGCCAAGACCACGATTCATGATAGAAAGCCCAACGGTATTCGCTCCCCAGCCGTCGTTGGCGGAATGATAACTCCCATCACGGAGTTTGTCAAGGATCCGAGCTGGCTGCTCCGTTAAGTCCACCTGAAAGCCGACGTGGTAGACGACTTCATCGGCTTCCTCGAGCGTGTTATGTACGCCACCACGGAGAGGGATAACGGTGATAAGGTTGATGAATGCATGCCCGCCCTTTCTGTAATTGACTACGGTTGTTTGACATTCCTTGGACGATAAGAGCGATTTTCGCATGCAAGAAACGGCCTCTTGAGATGTGAAGCGACGTGGTTCGCCTTTCTCGACATGACCAGTTGGAGATTGCAAGAAGCGGCAATTACGTCCAAGAACTTCCCGATCACTATAACCCGTGAGATGGCAAAACATGGGAGAAGCATATACGATGGGAAAGTCGTGTCGTCTCGCGTCCACGATGACGAATGAGCATGAGAGATCGACAGGACCAAGCTGAACGGTGGGATTTGGGCGGTTCACTACGCGGGAGAGGATCGAGAGAACATCAAACCCCGAAGCCGAGTATACCGCAAGGCCGTGGGGAGATGGAGCGGTTATGGGGAGAGAAGACGGGGAATCTGACGCAAGGTCACCGGAGGACGTGTAAGAAGCGGGATTAGAAGTTCTTGCGGATGGATGAGAGGAAGGAAGGTCGGGAATATAGTTGGTGGGGACTTGGAACGACCGAGATGGATGCTGCCGTGGATCCCCGCTCGCGGTGAAACGGGAAAGAAAAGAGGGAGGAAGACGTTGCGAGTCATCAGAGGGGAAAGTGGTGGAACTGTCGGGCGTTGTGCCTGAGGCAATCGGTCTCGAGATCAGGGCTGAACGGAAGCTTGGAGGAGGATGAGCACGCGAAAGAAAAAAGGAGCGGAGAGATACCCGACTTACGATGCAAAGCCGTTGTTGGCAAACCATGAGGACGTATCTGAGCCGCTGTCGAGGAGACTGGCCGGGAGAACCTCTGCGCCACCACCCGGTGCGAGAACGGGTGGGCCATTGAGCATGAATTGGGGGATCTGAAAGTGAAGCCCATGATGAGATGTGGATTCTGGCTGGTAAGCGTGGTGGGAGCGAGAGTAGTGGCAGTCGGCGTCGTTGTCGGCTGCGTTTCTGTAGTCCTGATAGTAGTCGCTGTAGTCGCGACGACTGGTGGTGACGGGGAGGTCCTCTTCGCGAAGATATCGTTCGAAGGGCATGGCGGGACAAAGTGAGACGAGCAAGTTTCACAGCACCACGCCCTTGGTAGATATATGTATAACTATTTTTATTTTATTTCTGCTGATCCAACAGAACGGACCCGTAGAGACCGTGTGTCGTACAAGGTTCGTTCTCTCGTTCTTACGTGGAGCACCAATATTCACATACATGACCTAGATCCAGCTTGGAGGGGCTGGGCAGCCCTTTATAAACCTTCCAATGGAACAGCCATTTTTAAATTGATGTGGCTTTTAGGCGACCGCTACTACGCCAACGTGCCGTCCGATCGTCACAGGAGCCTACGTAGTACGTACAAACCTGTCGGCTCAAGTATGTAATAGTTCTGAGACTCAGTCACTTGGCAGTTTTCGTCTCGACGACCTGACCCGCTGAGCGCTCAGTCTCAGACCTCCAACTGTCGACCTACCCATGGTATCTGTTCTTTCATCCTCAGATCGACAACCAGCATCTTGTCCTTTCCGCAGCGAGGGGCACACATTGTCGCCGTGCCCTACTTCATTTGCCCCTCTCCACGTCCAATATGGTAACAAGATCCCAAATTCCGTTTCCATCTCGAGGACGAAGGCGAGTCTGGTGTGCATCATTGAAATTTGTTTCATCGAACAGCTTCTGCAGGCCTTCACGCCGGGGAAATTTTAGGGCGACTTCGACTTCCACGTGCAATCGTTCTCAAATGTCTGTCGCAGTGACAAATGCGTCTGCGCTGGTAAGTAGGTGTATGTCCCAAGCTGGAGACACCTACTTATCAAACGTCCATCACGACGCCCCCTCCCCACTCGGGGTTAATAATATCAACCACGAATCGCCCAGTTAGACCGGGCCTTCCCCACTCTACCTTTTTACTGGCCGTGTTTTGCGTACGTCAACAGCGTGGGTTGTTGGTTGGAATAGACATTGGCGATGGCAAGGTCCACGCTTCGTCAACGAGATCTGTGGAGCATAGCACGGGCGCTCCACACCGTTGGGGCGGTTGATGCTGTGATTGGCCGAGACTCGGCGTATCATATGACACTTGGTGTCCGAGCAAGCCAGGTGTGGCCACGTAATGAACTGATCGAGTGACAATCTTGCAGCTCTGCTCTGGCATTGTCCATTCATTCTGGTGGAGCGCGCACAAGGTGTGTCTAAAAAGCTGTTCAGGCGGCGTTGACGCACCTGTGCCAGTAGATCTCATTCCATGGAGACGCGCAGGAAGCGGTGACAATACTAGCCGACACCTTCCCGATGCCAGAGAAGGTCACGGACGCTCTTGTACCCTCTAATTCATCCGTCCAAGCCGTCGGGCCCTAGCAGCGATGTTCACGGCTCCGCCTCGTACCAGTCAGAGTCTTACCTCAAGTGTGTTTTTTTGTACGTCCACTTCTGTGGCATAGGTACTTACTGTCGTACGAGAACTGCGGCCCGTGTTACCTCTTCCTGTAGTGGCGTGTCGGGGATCGAACGTGGATCTACCATCCGGTGGCGTTTTGGAACCCGTCTCGGTGGGTTCTTCACGATCCCTGATTGTAGCTCAAGCGCTCATTGTTCAAACTAGCCTGCCCCATGTCAGACCTTGTTCCTCCTTTCAGGGTCACCTACGATGAGTAGTTTGATAGAGGTAGTGGTCTGCTTGATGTAAGTATTCTTATGAAAAAGTGGCGTTGTCTTCGCGGGATACCGTGACCTTGGGGACGATCCGCCAAAGGACGAAACGAGATCATCATGACGGTCAGTCGTAGAGCTGCAAACTCAGTGTCTTTCTTGATTCTCACCAAGTAGTCCCGCATACTTCTGCAATTCCGGCTCTACGCACAATCACTTTACCGCCACAACGCTCAAGTCGATTATATCGATACTTCTGAGAGCAGGTGAGCATCAACGTAGAGATCATCTTGAACACACCACACTCAGATCGGTCCAGAAGGAACATCATCGTTTTTCACCATCTAGAATCTTGGGCCGTCCGGTCGTGGCGGGCGCTGGGGTGGAGAGCCAGAGGATCTCTCGCTATGGTTCCTCGGGCCTCGAGCCTCAGACACTTCGTCTTGAGCTGACAGACCGAACCTCTGAATACTTGGTGGGCTTTGATTGGCCCATGGAAGAGGCACGGACACGGACCTCGGCTCTCGTATCTCAGACTACAGGGTGGAACAGGCTATCCGAGTTCTTGTCTATATTTCGGAGTCACTGAATATACCTATTAACCCTCCTGCTTCACCGCATCCGTTCGCCAAATGTCGCTTGATGCGATGTCCCCGGCGCTTCCATGCCCACCCGGATCACCGAATGTCCAGGAGGATGGACTGGCAGATATTCCGTGTCGATTCTTTCAGATCTCCGATACAGGTGATCAATCTCAAACCATGTATTGTATAGCGACAAATCGGCCAAGGGACACAGCGCCAAGGATTGCGACGAAGTATTTGTCGATCGCACGATTCGAGAATCACGTGCAATGATCCCCGTCGGGATCTCTACGGCGCCGGGCGCATCTTTAGGTAGGATACGAAACTCGAGCCATATTTGTGGCAAAAGTTACGCGACGAGTTCGGGAATTCGCATGCGCGAAGTCTCGCTAGGTGATATGGCAGCGGCGACCCGGTTGATTGGCTCATCAATGCATCACGGGGTGCCTCGTGGCGCTCTCGGCCAGACTAGAACCTGGAAGACCGGTTGCCTTGCCTTGGCAGACTCATTACTGATTACTATATTACAAGGCTATTCATCCGCCCGGTGCAGCCACCATAGCCACCTGCTGCGGGCCAGGAGACAGTAATATAATATCAGTATTGAACCTGCTAAGATGACATTGTTTGCTTCAAGTCTCCCGGTTGGAGGTCCTGACTTGGACACCCGTGCCCCTGGCAGCGACCACTTCGGAAAATGGACTTCGATACCGTTACATCTAAGTCTGCATGGCGTATGTGCTTCATTCAGTTCGCACATCAACCACGTAAGATAGAGTGTGCCGATCAAGTTCGACTGCAACGTGCTTCACTTGGGGACAGGATCGCACGCGAAATGAAGCCTGAAACTGTGCGGTGTTGACGCATTGTAAATATTTCCTTTCGGAATTAAGCACGAGGAGCTTGATTTTGAGCTGCATCGGTTGAGAAGCGAA
The DNA here is from genome assembly GCA_038091395.1 of Leccinum rimulosum. Classification (NCBI taxonomy): domain Eukaryota; kingdom Fungi; phylum Basidiomycota; class Agaricomycetes; order Boletales; family Boletaceae; genus Leccinum; species Leccinum rimulosum. The sequence continues at coordinate 20,735 of JBBPOJ010000743.1, forward strand.
GGGGCCATGCGGCACTTTGGTAAGCGTACAAGCTCCACTTGCATGTAATTGTCTTGGGTGGTAGTGAATGCCCCAAAAATAAGGTGACGTTATGGAGACATTACATTGACTAAAGTCAAAGCTGCTGTAGAATATACATAACTTTCCACAAAAAGAATTGTTAATCACTGAGCGCAAGTCCAGATGGCAACAACAGAGAAAAAGGGCACTCACGAAATCTATCGACAGCCTTATCCATGTCTCGTTGGCATGTTCATGCCTGGGTCTTCGTTCCCGACTGCTGTTCTGGCTCAGAATCTTTTTCGATCAGTGCTGTTTCAGCATCTCGTCTCCATTGTTTTATTTTGGTCCCTGGAGCAATAGGAACGAGGAGCTGAGCATCCCGGCGGTCTTGACTAGACAACTTGGTCGAAACGTGTACGTATGG